>JAANSO010000333.1:0-41274 GCA_036507315.1 Lepidocyrtus fimetarius
GTGACTGCCAACATTTTCCAACTGGAAAATAAATATTTGAACATCACGCACGTTTTTTATTAGCGTTCTGAACAGTCTTTTAAATTTAGCCTCTTGATTTGTATTTCATTTGGCTCACGTGAAAAAAGCAGCCATTTTTGCTAAACCTGATATGGCAAGGAGGAAATAGAGATTGATGGTTAACGTGTGGACGGTGATAACAAAAAATCTCAAAGTTTTCCGATTTTCGGCAAGTTGTTTGATTTAAACAATGACTATAGCAGCAGGATGCCGCTTGATAATCAACGACCTTGTGAAAATAAATTATGACGGACAGATATGTCTGAAACACAAAGTCAACCAATATTACAGCTTTTTGCGAATTTTATGAGCTTTCAGAAGATTGCAATTACAATTTATTCTAGAGCTTTTACTAGCTTCCAAGGTTGCATAAGAATTTATGAGAGTTAAAATTTATTGGTGATTTCGGCATCAATTTCAAATGAGTTGCCGTTTGTTGTAAAAGAAAATTAATCGGCTTGGATGAAACAAAAGAGGAACCTTTTCGGAATTGCTAGTAGATGATCAATTGAAACAACAAATATCTTTCCTTTGCATGCCGATCAATTGCGCAAAATATGAAAGGAAATCCATTATTTTGATCAAAGTAGCGAAACATTTTGAAACAATAAATTTTCCAAGCGTAGGAGAAAATTTAAAAGGCCAAGGGAAAACTGAGATGGAAATTTTAGTTATTTATTTTGGAAAGAGCAAATAAACGAATGATAAATATAAAAAACGGTTTTATAAATGCTATGAAATATCATTTTGTTCGCTTTCTAGCTAACATATTATCATTTTTTGTTTTTATTTGCTAAATTCTATTTTCGAACCTATGCGTAGATGTTTTTATGTATGAAAAATGTTACAACTTTGCAAAATACCTTATTTACTATTTCATCATTTTCTTTACAGGGGCCAGGACAGGAACAAACGAAAGAAAGAAATTTTAAGTGGAACAATGGAAGTCAGGAAGAAACTTGAATCGAGATTCCCCGGGTTTTGCTTTCTCCCAGTTCTTTTAATATCAACCCTGGTTGTTCTACCAATGGGAAAAGGGTCACTTGTGGTAGATGTCAATGAAGATTTTTACGAAAACACTAAAGCAGACCCTTGTAATTTGTTTGAGCTGGAAAAGCCATCAGGGTACTGCGAATGCAGCAGTGATCTCAGTGAAGTAGAAGTAGTAAGCTGTGGTTTCCACAAGACTCCTTCGGAAAAGGAATGGCAGGCTATTTCTTTGTTTGAATCTGTCACTCATATTAAATTCATCAACCGACCTTACGGTGCCATAAAGCAGATCCCACCACCTTACGTCTTTGCTGGAATGAGACGATTGAATTACTTCACCCTCACAAATGCAATGTTGAGCAAGATTGGGAGTTTTGCGTTTTCAAACTCCTCTAGTCTGGCTGATTTGAACCTGCATGATAATGCACTTTTTCATCTTGCTGAAAATTCCTTTGCAAATCTCCCCAATTTGACGGAAATAAATTTGGGAGAGAATAATCTGACAGAGATTAATCGAGATGTGTTTGTTAATCTTCCCAAACTGAAGGAGTTGGTTCTGAGCAAAAATGGAATACAAATTATCCATGATAATGCATTCAAAGGATTGAAGAATTTGCTAGAACTTGCTTTACAAGATAACAAATTATCGGTTATTTCCAGGGAAGTATTTACAGGGCTCCAAAAACTAAAACATTTAGAGCTGCAAGAAAACGATATCGAGTACATTGGAGATCATACATTTGCAGAGCTGCATAGTCTACAAGATTTGGATCTGCACCAGAATCAAATATTATCTGTTAGTCCTTTCGCATTTGCTGGATTGAGACAACTTTCCAGGCTCAATTTGAAGGATAATAAAATCGTAAAATTGCAATCTCCAGAGACATTCAGACCCTTGAATTCAATCCATTTCCTTGACCTAAGAAATAATGAGCTGGAGCATTTACAATTTTCATTAGCGAAACCCATCTACAAAAACCTGAAGAACAACAACATGCAACTTCTTTTGAAGGGTATGGTTTTTTAATTTATAATACCAAAAAATCTTTTCCTTTAAATCAGTTTATGGGTTTTGTAATTAATTTGCATGTTTTAATAATTGTAGGAAATCGATTTTCTTGCGGTTGCGAAATATTGTGGATGAAGACCTTGTATGAAGAAACTGAAAGCGGATATGTTAGAGAACACCTCTCCGGCGTTACCTGTAATCTGTTTGAAAGTTCAAGGAAGCAAGGAGGGATTTCCAGCACTTCATCCTATTTTCATAACGACGGAAGTAGTCATGACATTACCCTTCTAAATAGTCCTCCAGAGGCAACAACGCTATCATCATTTGACCGTGTGATGAGTATTTTAAATTTAACCAAAGCGGATTTTAATTGCGGAGACAAGGAAGAGGAAGGAGAAGAAATGAAACAGTATGATATGGCAAAACCAAGCCAAGACACAACTTACAGTTATCATCATTTAACGGAAGAGGAAAACGAGAAAAATCGAATTGTTCCACCTTCACATAATCATCGGGATTTGCATTTAGGCGATTTTTCATCTGACGAACTGTCAGACGATAAACACCAGGATTCAATTTTAAATGAACCTCAAGCAACGGCAGCGTTAGAAGATAGCAGCGGAGAAATCCCTCAAAGGACGACCACAGTCCATCATAAGTCAGATTCTTCGAAAATAAGGCAGGATTCTCCATCTTCGTCAACAACGATTATCTGTGATTTTACAATCGTTTTCACAAGTACGATTCTTGTAGCTTATTTGAACTCATTGCGATGGTCATACTGAGGTCACAAAATGTATTACTTAAACTAATGAATATAATAATATTGTACATTCAGGTAATCACGTTTAATATTATTTTAAGCACTTTTGATCTGTCCCTATTATTTTCTATTAATTAGAATTAGTTAAAACAAAAATAGCAGTTCCCATAATTATGTCCAAGTGAAATACATGTGCAATTTTCAGGAATATCGAGTTATATCGTAACTATATGTAAATTGTATGTATGTATGTATTATACACATCATTTAGTAGCTGATCTTGATAACATTGCTGAAAGTACCAGGATGGAACTGTATAATTTTAGCACTGCCATAAATCTACAACGCCATACCGACAAATAGATCCGTTATTTAAAACTCCTGTAATGTTTATATGTGCAGCATATTACTTATCGTTATTTTTATCTCAATGTAAATATGTCAAACTGATCTTGTGGTAGGTACTTGAATTTGTTTATGTTATTATCAGAATATTGTAATACAAAAAATCTTTTTTTAATTATTTTAGGCCAGCAAAAGGCTTTTTCTTCGTTAATTACTTGTCGCAAATATTTATAAGTATCCAGGTGTTATGTGGACTTTGTCATTAAATGTAAATTTTTGGTTGATGAGTTTTTTTGTAATAAACCTTTCTTTCTAATGTGATTATAGTAAATTCATCTGCTTCTATTGGTTGCTTCTAATGAAGCTCGTTCATTCCATGTTAATGATAAAATGAAAACTTTTGTTTTAATAGTTTGCAAGAAACTAAGTCATTTGTTAAATCATTCTTTAAATAAATGTTTTAAGTGTAAAAATTGTTTGGTTTTTATTTATGTAATTTACATTTTCACCTGGCTAATTTTAAACATAAGAAAGTAGTCTTAATAAAAACAATCAAACAGATTAGTAATGCTTGCATTGCATTAATATTGCATTACTATTTATGGTAGTAGAAATTCGAGTTAAAATCACAATTATTGAACCAGCGTTTTGTAAAAAAATATATATATTCTTCAAGTACATGTTTTCTTTTATTCTTCTGTGATTAACTCTGGAAAACTTTTAAGTCTAGGATAATTTAACTACTTAATTATCTACTTCCTGTCTATTAGTCTGTACTGAATGCTTGTACGAAAAGAGTATTGAAATAGGGTTAATAATTGAGATAGCCCATACTGGAATTTATACGGAAGTAGACTGAGCCAAAGGAACTATTACAAATTTTATAAAACAATGGTACATGAAATTCATTGTTTGTGAAATACATTTATGAAATGAAACTCGTATTATTGGCATCATGAACGGTTCTGGATAACTGAGATTTACACATTGTATAAACATTATGTAATACATGTCATAGTAAAATAAAAGTAATAATGTACAGAATGTTCTAGGAAGTAAACAGATTAGCTTAAATATTATTACAAATATCAAATTATCATGTTTTGTTCAAAAGTTAAAACATACATAATAAAAATGATATCATGTATAATACAAATATGACTTCATTTGTCTTTTTAATACACAGCAGGAGGAACCTTTGTCTTAAATTCATTAGTTTAGTTATTACAATTTTAACATTTACGATAGAACACAGGTTAAAACCACAATCAATTTAGCTTTTACAGGCGCAGTTTCTTTTCTCTAGCACGTTTGGTTCGAGGATTGGAAGACAAATCGTTATCATCACTGGCAGATTGAAGTGGAACTTGATTTTGATCTGATTCAGAGGTGGCAGAGGAACTAGCTTCACTTGATTTTCGAACCTGTTTAGCAAACATAGCGGCTACCGTGTTACTTTGTTCAACTCTGTTAGCTCGTCGTGACGAAGATGAGAATATTGGAGAAGGTGTGATCGGTGCCTTAAAATTAAAATTACGAGAGCCTCTTCGAGAAGACGTAGCTGGGGAAGGCATTGGGCTTGCTAAAGGTTGAACAACTTCTTCAACATATGAATCAGAATCGCTGTTATAGCCACTACGAGTACTGGAGCTGTTTGCAAAAGGTATCAAGTCAGTAGATCTGTCTCTTCCAGAAAACCCAGAAAGATTTTTCGAAGTGTCATTCTTCATACCAATCCACGAACTATCTGCTCCGCCACTGGTACAGGTACAATTTCCACCATGAGTACATTTTTTTGAATCTTGATCCTGTTCAAAATAGCTGCTTGTGAACTCTTGCGCAGCCATGCCATCCTTAAACTCCATTAGACCTGCTTCAACTTCCAACCAACTTGGAAACGCCTTTATCTGCAAAAGATAGAACAGAAATTATAGATTATTTCAACGTATACTATTATAATGCTATTTTTTATTTGTCAATTTCACTACTTTAAATTCTTTATATATATATAGAGCTTCTTACCGAAGACCTAATCCATTTTGAAAGGGAGTTTCTGTAGCGTGGAGTTTGTAAATACCTGTCATCAATCAACAAAATTGCTCCCCAGTCGTTCCGATGTCTGATGCATCTTCCCAGAGCTTGGTTCAAAGCCCTGTAAATTTGAAATATATATAGTCTAAAATATATATAGTCTAAGTCTAGCTTTGATTAAAAAATAGAAATCAATTTGTTATTTTTAAACATATTTGTGTATCATACCTGAATGCTTGGATTTCATACCACTCATGTCCCTTCAACAAATCCTTCTGAGTGTGAGCTTTTTTGTCGTTGTATGTTCTCTTAAGTTCAACCTGCATATCCTTATAATTTGGAAAAGGAATTCCAACCTTAAATAACAGCATAAAATTAATAATAGTAATAATAGTTCAATGTAGTAACTCGGTTAATTCAATTAGCAACTAATTATTATCGACATTACTTACACATATAACTGCCCTTGCGTTATTATCTGCAAAATCTAGACCCTCACTTACTTTCCCTCGACAAACAGCCAGAAATAAAGCACCTCCCTAAACAATTTAGGTTGTTGGTCAGAATTTATAAGTACGCAAGTAAGAAGTAAGTTTGAAAATATAGCATTATGTCATGGAGATAAAAATTACCGTTCCCGTTCGAGTAGATTCGTCAATAGCACCATAAAAAGTATCCATTGCCTCTTGAAACCTATCAGGTCCAGATCGAGGTTCGAACACTACGGTTTTAATACATCCAATGCGATCTAGCAACCCGGTTTGTTCCCATCTAAAATTTAAAAACAAGCATGGTGTAGTGACAAGTAGTAGATGTCCGAATAAAAATAAAATATACATAATAAACCCTTATTTAAAAATACATGCACAAGACAATGTAGTTTACCTTTGCTGCAACTTTTCAAGCATCCTGTACGATGGAAAAAAGCACAAAACGCCATGAGGCATTATTTCGCAAACGCGAAATACTGTACCCCCAAGTTCATCCTGATATTTCAGACTCTCCGTATTGTTAAAGGTCCCATTTAAGTTTACATTTGTAGGACCAGCTCCCACTACGGCAGCCCAAACCTGGGGAAACATTATTTAATCGACATTTACTTTACTATGAGATACATTCACGTGTATTTAAATAAATAGAAGCTTAAAAATACTACTAATAATTCTGATAAATTTAAATACATACTTGAGAGTCGTTGATAACGTGATTTGCTTCTAGCTTTAATGGAAATTTCATTCCCAATTCGGATTCGAACGACTGCATAGGCGATAACGTACCAGATGTCAATACAATACAATGCACCATCTTTTTCAATTCCTTTGTAAACGTGTCAAAATTAAATTAGACATTCATGAATACTTACTTGCTAAACATTGAGGAAATTGTAATGTTAACTATAATTATCAAATGCTCACTTCAAACGCCACGGAAGGACTTAAGCACCATAGATGCAAGCTCAAAATTTGCACAGATCGCATAGGTCCTGAATTTCCATCCTTGCGTTGTTTAACAGTATCCTTTGAGAGGGCAACTCTGAAGTCATCCCTGAATCGTCCATTATCTCGTGAAAGTTCCGTAAACAATCTGAACACATTTTCAAGTACAGCCAGAGTGACATTAGTAATCACAAGTTTTTCATCAACAAGTCTGGCCCCGCGTTCCCTCACTGATTCAATTTGCTGATCTCGTTGGGTTCTAATAACCTCAACGTATCTCTGTACAAAAAATAATCAATTTAAAGTTTATTTATTTACTCATTTTGCTAATAATAAAAAGGACTATTTATATCTATTCTTTATACCAAAGTATGAGCTAGTCTTTCTTCTGTCAATCCATTTGCATGAATACTTCCAAGGAAAGTGGTACCATTCCAAGAGTTTCCGGAACTTGTGAAAGATTTTTCAACCAGCCTAGGTGCCTGCGAATCCATCCATTGACTAATCAGCGATATGAAACGAGCCTACAAAGTAAATGTTTGAAAAATAAGCAAAACTTGAACATTATGGAAATTTATTAATTATTATTTACAATTTACAAACAAAATTAACAATTGCTTACAATTTCATTGTGGGCATGAGGTTCATTTCCAGAATTTGCTACTTTCTCGCAATCTTGCATAGCTTTTTGTAAGTCATCCTGTTTCAATGAGAAGCTAGAAGCCTCCCTTGAAGCATCCTCCATGTTATGAGCTTCATCAAAAATTAAAATGTGTCCATTCAAATCCAAATTCATCTAAAATTGATATTGAAATCGCCATATTAAATAATATAACCTATGATATAATGACATTTTAATAACAATAGCACTGCATGCATTGTTAATGGCAAATATTTTAAGTACCATCTTTCTTATAGCTGGATCGATCATATAGTTGTAAGGACAAAATATGATATCGGCAGTTTGCATTAGAAAACGAGTTACATAGTAAGGACAGCTCTTAACCTGAAATCAAACAATTTAACATTATACGCAATCTTCAAAATTATCAATCTGAAACAATCATTTGTTAAAAATTAAAAACTTAATACCTGTCTACCAGCTTTAACTAAATCTTCTAGGTCATAAGCCGGCTCGAGGCCGACAGAACCCAAAGCTGCAAAGCTACCCAACTTCCTTGCTCCAGAATGCCACATACATCCACCCCCACCTGGTCCCTAAAAATAGATTTAATTTTTAAAACCTATAAAATAATGTTTGTTAACAGAGATACAAGTACAGTTAAAGTTATTAACGTTGAAAACACTCACGAGACTGGACCCATTTTGAAGCAGTTCTCTACACGCTTCATTTTTGTTGGGTAGTTTTTCCACCTGCGGATTGATGCAGGTATGGTCTCGACTTGCCAATACTATTGACCTTAAATATTAGAAATTTTTTTAAAAAATATTAGATTAAACATCAAAAGATAAAACTTTTGCAGTTCATTACGAGCACCACTTCAAGCCAAACAAATAATAATAATAAATAATTCTAAAGTTTGGTGACATAAAAATCTGGATAATGCATATTTGTACACATCTCCCTTATTCAACGAAACGTGTGCCATGTTGAAAATACAATGCATGATATCATTATTGGATTTAGACAAATCAAGCGAAAATTGTCCTATAAAAAGGGAGGGGAATGTCCCAACACGGAATCTAATCCATGCATTAATTCCTTAGATCCAGACTCGGTGGTTTTCCAACCCCTCTCGTTTGGTTCGGTTTATGCACAGCTCTACCATTTTTTATCCTGTTTTTAAAATGCTTACACAGCCCTCTTATGAATGAAAGCAAACTTAAATACCTATACCATTTAAAATTTATCAATCATTTTACCTACATTGTAATTGAAATTCTGTTTCTACATAAAATTTCAAATTCGTTATCCTATCAGTAAAAATAAAAATAAATACATGTCTGAAAATGAATCTTATGCCACATTAAAACTATAAAACGCGAAACAATATTCATACATTTGAACATCAACCCTGATAAGACTTATTTTCCAATGATTCGTCACCTAAAACGGCATTTGTATTTTATTTGTATAGTTGGGCTAATTGTAAGTTCATTAACTAATTTATGAGTCTCTCTGGAGTTTGGAGTAGATAAAATCTATGTTTTACTTTTATTTTCATCGTCAGATTAAAAAATTCATCAGGATTGTGAAGATGCTACTCAGAATCCCTTCATAAAAGGTCTCATCCTCTTTCTCGTACATCACCAATTCATATTTTTATAATACGAAAAGTATCAATTTTCAATAGTGATGAATATCACAAACTTTTTCAACTGAAATTAATTCGTATCATAGTTCCCAATTTCGTCGTCAAAAACGTCTCTCTAGTGCCACTTGAAATCAACGGAACGAGATTTCGGCAAAAAATATCACCCATCTATCTCTTTGAAACCACCCCACACACAAACAAATATCAAACAATATTTTCAACTTTTTGCTTTGAATAATTCTACGATTCTACCAGATGCATAAAAACTTATTCTCTTGAAAACTCATCAGTGCAGACATTATATAATGATGGAGAAACTAATCTATATACATCACAGCAATGTAATGATGCTGGAGAGCTGAAAAGAGGACGATGATGATGATGATGAGTAAATGAATATTATGAATAATTCCGTTCTTTATGGCCCCTTCAAAATTTTCATCCACTGTGCTTTCTAAAAAGTCTTATAATTATATCGTCTATATGATAGCCATAATCGTATCATAGTTTTTCTTTTACTGTTGAAAGTAATGTGGTAATAGGTATATTTTTCAAGCGGAAGCCGCTTCCCAACAACTCTTAGTTTGAGAGGTACGACATTGTTCCCTCAAGAGACAGTTCTACCCTTATTTCAACCATAAATATGAAAAAGGTTGATCTTCATCTAAAAAATTCATGAGGAAACTAAAAGCTCTAGAAAACTTGCTAATCATGGATGCCAAAATACCCCGTCACGACAATAATGTGCTAAAGCATTACATAAAAATGAGATTAATGAAATACTAATACCTATACAGCTATATTTAAATATTTCTTCAGCAGATTGAAAGTACTTCTGTTATTTTTGTTCTTATTTGTACAAAACTTTGCAACCTGTTTCAGTAATAAAGCCCCACTGACTACACTAAACCAATTATTATTTCATTAGACATGTACCTAAAAACCTCATACAAGTGTAGATTTGTGATTTCATATCAAAGAGTTTTATAAAAAAAAATTGGTTTCGGAATTCTTCATTCATCAATTATATTTAGAACCCAAATGACAAACTTTGAACTGAAAAAAGCTACACATCACGTACCTATTTTTATTATAAATACCACAGTTGTTCTTGTTTGTTTAGCCCATCTTTAAGGGTTTTTTATTTGCATTTATTCCATCTGCAAGCCGAGTTTGTTGCTTGTTGACAAGTCCAATATGAACTTTTCTGTCTCTTTGTTTTACTAGACTTATGCTGCCCTCAGGCAAAATCGGCTAGATAAAACACAAAAACTACTTATAAGGCCACGGAAGAAGCATCTGCCGTGAAATAATAGAGCATCTTATTTGTTGTAGAGCAAACAGTAACCGAGAAAATTACTAAGGAAAATAAAATAAATGTTTTGCTTTGCTTTAGATAGTTCAAATAATATTATTGATGTTGGCTTTTGACTGTCCCTGGTAGTTTTGTGTATGGTTTTAACTATGCATAGATATTTGTGCATAAAAACTTCAATATTAGAAATGTTATAAATAATGAAAGCAGTGTTTTGTTCCAAACAAACACAACAATTAGAAAAATAAGCATTGTCTACTAACCTGACGTTTCGGTAACCAGTCTTGCGCAGCTCTCGGGTTATTTGAGCAATTTGCTTATGCGTTCGTGTCCCAAAGAATATTTTAGGAACGCTGTTTTGAAAAAATAGCATTGTAAACAAATCAATTCAAAAAGTACATTCATTTTTATTTTCCACATCAAACGAACACTTGAAATAAAATGTTACTTACGTAAGCTTCTTTTCCGCTGGTACAAAGTAAGGGCTCTCCTCATCAGCAGGCTTTTGCTCAACTTCCTCATTCACATAAGAAATTTCTTTCATATTCCCTTCGAAACTAATACTTGAATCAGACAATAATGATGAGTCATTCTTGTTCTGTATTTGAAGTACAAAAGCATAAAAATCGTTTGATTATTTAAAACAAATAAATATTCATTGTATTTTATTTGGTCTTAATGCAAGAAAAGAGAGCATAATTGCTACCGTGTTGGAAGCCATTGATATTCTAACCCGTTTTGTTGGCTTAAAATCTTCGTCCTCGTCGTCAGTCATCTCAAAGGTTGAAAGTGAGTTTGCTTTCCCAAAGGACACCTCAAAAGAAGAATCAGATTCATTTACCGGAGCTGGTTCACCTGATGGTTATAAAATAATATGAAAATGATTAAAAATCGCTAAAAAAATTATTAGTACGGGGTAATGTATGCCAAGAAGCTAAAATATACCAAGTCCGTAAATTTGTGACTAAAATATATGCAGCTCTACGTTTTTATTACAATAAAGATTTTGTTCAACTTTGCCGAATATGTTAAACCAAACTGGTCATCCTATGACTCCTAAAAATGCTTAATTTTTTATTGGTTTTTGCCATTAAGCGAATTACAATAAAAATATAATTATGACATCAAGAATGACTTTTACGATAGGTAATAGGTAGGTAATGCATATCTAAGCTCATCTATCAGTGCCATTTGCCAACGAAATTGTCATTATTATGCTAATGTAAGGCATACTTTTTAAAATAGATTAAACATGATGTCTGTATTAGTAAACTACTCCATTAACAGGTCTTATATTTATACTATCCATATTTTTTAATTTCAAATGCTGTGCTTCAGATGTTAGATTAGAGGGTTGACAAAAACTATTTCAGCAATACACAGTGTGTACGGTGGAAAACAAACAGAAACAACAGAAACCAGCATCATCATTCTCATTGTCGTAAACAGGTTCAATATTGTCAAAAAAGCCAACTATAAAGCAGAAAGCCTAAAACTTTAACAACGTTCCAGAAAATTAGTCTGAGAATCCCCGCTAGACTCCGGAGATTGGTTCCTCCTCGCCCGTCACTCTCTACATTCCCTTTCTTTCTCCATATATTTCCTCCTAACTACAATGAATACAAAGGAGTACAATTTATTTGGAAGGGAAGAAGAAGGGATGACGAAAATGAAAAAGAGTAAAGGCTTACTGAGGAGGAAAGCCTACTGAATGATATCATGCAGAGAGAGAATTAAACCCGCCAATTTTCTTCACATATCACTGAATGTAAAAAGGGAAAAGAATCGCTGGACCGAGAAAAGCTGTCAGAGTCAAGCGTTGAAATACATATTATTACGTAGAGCCTCTCTCTTTAATATCTTGTCCTCCATGAAAGAGAACTATTTTCCCACTAATAAATAACTACATTTTATATACAAACCATTTGTCATATATGGCTATATAACATTTTTCACTTTCTATATTACGCCTGCTTCAAATGTTACATAATAGTTGTTTGCTTTCCTACCCTAGCGCCGTAACTTCTATGAACATAAAAAAGAGATCTTTCGGTTAGGGAGAATATGATATTATCAACTTGCTCCATTTTCTTTCTTTCTTAACCCGGAAGGTCGAACTGGACAGTGAAAATAACATTTTCCAAATTGAAACGCTGTAGTGAAAAAAGTATTTTACTTGTCATTTCTTTATGTGCAACTATCCTCAGTTAATACTTGGAAGAGCATAAAGGAGACATAATATTATTGTTTCTTATTGTTGTGAACTATTTTCAACATGCTCCACCATCACACAATTTAACCACGGCAAGGAAATAGAGATGAGAGGATGCGGTTCTCCTACAGAAGAATTCAGTTTTGTAATTGTACCTGATGAGTGAAAATATGTACTTTCCTAGCCCGAGTTACATAAATAGATGAGCAAGTTGCTTTATAAGGTGAGCATAATGCGTGAATATTGTGTGCACTTGATTCATGTATACACATAAATTTTTTAGATTACTTATTACTTAAAAGAGTGAAATGGATGAAGTGAAGAAAGGTTACAGCTTTTGGGGAAAGACAGACAAGTATCGCTGAGAGGCTTCTCTCTCACTCCTTTTTCTCGAATACAGCTAAATCAAGCAACATTATATGCCCCTTTTCTCGCTCTATGAACCACTGTATTTGACATCAAAGGATTTCTCTCCCATCGTCTTTCTTTTCTGTTCTCATTTTCATGTGCATAATATCGTACTTTGGATGACTAAAAATGAAAAGAGAAAGAAAGCCAGTCACTGGGGATAAAAACCACATTCCACACTCGCATCACAGGGTTAGTCGCTACGTTTTCTTAACTACAAGGAGAGAGTAAAAAGAGAAAGAAATATGAGCACACAAAAAGCTGAGTCTTTCATCAAAAGCTGTAATCGATGTCTATAATGTACTTCTTCTTTCTTCCTTCAAATTAGAAATATTATAGAGAAAATTCACAAAGATATACATATAAACACTTCCCCCCACTTTCCTCTCGAACTCCCCTAGCAGTGAAATGAAACCTAACAACAAAGGGATATAATATGGCAGATTGCTTGACAAGATCCTATACCTCTTTCACTTCCATCTCTTTTCATCATCAGATCCCTTCATTTCCCAACTCACATCAGGCGAAATAATCATCAAATCTACTTGCGTAAGCCCCGCTAATGAAAAGACTACTTAGTCATAAGAGACTACTTTCATTTACTCATTTGAAAAGCTAAAAAATCGTTTAATCCACACCAAACTATACAGACTTCAAATAAAACAGTCATGTACGTATGCTTTCCAATGCTTAACAGGATTATTTTTTAAATGTCCTCGTAAAAGTTATTTTGAAGAAATCGACTAATTTTTGTATAAAATTGTACTTACTTGCACTGGCATCTGAAGCTTTCTTTTGATTCTCTGCTTTTTCTTTCTCCTTTTGTCGCTTTGATTTTTGTTCCTCCTTAAAACTTTCCAAAGCTGCTGCATGTCGCTCATCAATTTCATTATTGAGTTTCTCCACTCGATCTAAAAAAATTCAAACAACAAAAAAATATTTAGTGCGGATGAAAAATTATGCGCTAAATGTAAAATTGGCATATAAAACTTGGTTACAGACAAACAATTCTGTAAATATTAAATTATGAAACTACACTTAATTTATTGATATGATTTGATTCTGATATGGACTCATATAATAAAAAGTCTGTTTCATATTTTTAGTGGAAATCAGAACGACTCATTTTGAGCTTAAAACCATTGTAATTTTAGCCAAATTATTGAATTAATTTTATATACGGTGCGGCAATTCAAGGGCTTTGCTTTAACCTTTTAATTTTTGTGTAATTTTCTATAATATAAAATAAAAATGTAACGGTTTATATAAGTTGGCTCAATCTATCTATCGTTTTAAAAGGCTAATAAATGTTATTTTGTGCCATAAATCAGTTGTAATAATTCTTATAGAAAACGTGCGTCTTGAAAATGTCGACTCGCCCCCAGTGTCACATAAGCTCAAATTATATTACATTAGAATACAATTAAAAGTTTAAATTTAATCTGAAACGGTCAAAATAAAGTTCATCAAAACATAGTTTTCATGAAGTAATAACAATTAATATAAGAAGAGCGTATTTGATTGTTATTATAGTGGAAATATGTACTAAACAATTGCACTAACCATTACTAAATTAGTTCAATTATTTAGTTTGATATTTATTTTTAAAATTATCTGACACCATCTTTAAACGCTTATACATATTTTGTTTCATAGAGAAACATTACTTAATTACTGTAAGACTGAAATTATTGCCTAATATTTACGCATTAATCAGTAAACTGAGAAAATGTTTAATTTATAGATAGGTACTTAAAGTCAATGCCTTTTTGTGTATTTTTTTAACTGTAAACTATTTTTTGCAGTACACATTTTTGAAATTAGTTAAATTTAATTCTTAGCATGTAAATACAGAGCCAATGAATGAGAAAATTTATTAATTTCAATGGGTATTGTTGTTGTAACTGAACTAGGAGGCTGGTTAGGTCTATTCATTGAATAGACTCTGCGAAGATTAGAAAAGCTCAATAGCGACTTCATGAAATGAAAAAGGAAGTCCTCCGAGCTACCCAATTACTCTAAGTGAGTACAAAGAGAAGAAGTACATGAAACGCGTTCGAGGGTCCAACCCCTTTTCATAAGAAAGCTAATATTGAATTTGATAGGACTACACAAACATCACCTTCAAAGCATGTGGGCACATACATTATTATTGTCATCTCACGATGATGACGATGATCACCAGAAAACGAACACATTCATCCTCTCACTAACACACATGTACTTACACACTTTCATCTGTCATTTAATTTACTTGCCCGCATCCATGTTTATATGAAAATTTCTATTATTATGTCCTTCACCCTTCAATACCAGATTTTCCCCTTTATCTTTGAAAGGGGAAAACACTTTGAAAATGACTCAATCCCAAAATTGAACGGATGAGTTAGAGGCAACGTACCCAGTTTCCAATATTAAAAAATGACGATCAAGAGAACTACAAAATGTACTCCCTTCTTCCAGGATTCAAAATCATTTCATTTATTCGTATGGATTTTCAAGTAACATCAGATTTATTTCTTTCTCATTACTCACCACTATCATCATTTTTAAAATCATGAAATTTACAAAACTTACAAACATCATCACAGTACCCTACACTTTGATCCCCCAAGTAAGAAAAACTTCTTATCTCTCTGGAAATGCTACTGCTCTACAAAAGACCTTATAATTTCAATATTTGTGTATACAGTCAGTGAAAATATTCCAATCATAATATACGTATTATATAAGTGTGTACATGTAGATTTATATATGTTTTGTATTATTAGCTTCTGTTCAATAGAAACATTTCATAATTATAATGAAAGAAATACCGAATTTCCCCCATGAATCGCTTTGTTACTAACCATGAAAAGCAAACCCTTCAGATTTGATGCTCCAGAGAGAATAGCGAAACTAGAAAAAAGAGCCCTATCTGTGGTGTAATCCATCCAATCCGAATTTCCCAGAAATGAATAACATTCAATCTCGTATTATATAACAGTTCAATCGAGATATTTTCTATATAATGAACAATGTAAAACAAACTATATTACATTTTCAAAAAACGCCAGTCCCTATCCAAAGAAAAAAGTTGAATTGGTATTATACCAGAATCCTCGAGGTGCATTTCATCATCGTGCGTTCATTCCACATCAATAAACACATCAGAATCTTTTTATGTCACAAAGACGCTGCTCCTCTTCACCAAACCTTCACGACAAGTAAATAATACGATTCAAAAAAGTTGAAGTACACAGGGAAAATGAAATTGATTAGGATCACTATTCCTGAAATATATTAATACACTGTCTATAGCGTTCCTCTAAACCAAAATTTGGTTCTTCTCTATTTTTTAGATATAAGATCAGTGTGTCAAGCATTTTAATCTATCATAGCACAAAAAACCTTATAATACAGTGTAGACAATCAAGTAAATTAAAAAAAATATTATTCGTCTCCAAAATATTTTCCCATACTTTCCCTTTTCGTTGTCATTTATCAAATCTTAAAACAGGCAACTCATTAAGAGACAATTTTTAATTGGGATCTGAAACATTAGAATCAGTTTCTACGTTTCGTTACCATCGTTAGTCATTAGTTAACATAATTTGGTATTTTGATAGCAATGTGCATCAGTTCGTACTTCAAGTTGTTGTTCGGCAATGCTAAAAAGATGTAGGAAATTGATTCACGTATTGCCCATTGTTAAAATGACATAGTTAAAGCGAAACGTTTGAGTTAAAGTCGGGTTTTAATCAAAACTTTATCAAAATGGCGACACTAAATCATTCTCAAGGTTCTGTCTGTAGCAGAAACATGAAATCCATAATATACACTCACCCAGCATGAAAATTAAACCCTTTGTTTGACATATTGTTATTATTCGGCATTACACTGATCAAAGAAAGCAACTTGTTTCAGATAACTTTTGTCTCATGCATTCGACATTTCACAAAGAAAGAGAGGACTAGTTATTTTTAGTAGAAAGCAGGAAAATATTTGGCGAGGAAAAAAGAAAAAAAGTAGACGAGTTCACAAAGAGATGACAGATAATCTACACAGCGCATGGAGGGTAGCGGTGTACGCCATGCGGGATTTTCCGGGAATGAAATGGTGAGAACCAATGGATGACCCGGACACCACAGACGCCTTCGTTCTCACGCCCTTACGTGTTTTTCACGACGCTCGACTACTATATTGATTCAACGCTTGGATACGATCCACTTCAACCAAATATAACCAGTCTCATTTCTTCATCATAAACAACATCTTTCACTATACAAAAGACCGTTCTTTTGTACTCAACTTTATTAAGGATCGCATTTCCAGTAACGTTCATTTCAGACACACTATACTTACTTCCACTTCCTATCTCGTTTATAAAAATCTCTAGAGATTTTATATAAAATACGAGTATAATTTTAATAACAATGCCAATATGAACATAAATTTTCACCCCAAAGCTATGGCGTCTCTTGTATAAACACAGCTGTCTTTAACTTACCACGATCATACCACATAGTTCAATCTCTAATATTATTTGCAGTGCCTCTTTTCACCTTTCGCGTACACTTCACCTTGGATATTTTTACGCCTGCTAACTTTCCTCAATTCTCCATCCTTCACCGCTTCCAACATTCTCCATTTCTCTCCATTCTTTCTCTCTCTTGTCTTTTGTGTTAAAACTTTTCGGCAAGCCTATCGTTCGCCACCATCATAGCTACATAAAACTTTTTTCATTTCTACACTTGCTGGTCGATAAGTAAATAATACCATCAGAGAATTTTCCTCGCTATAATATGTTTTACGCGTTGTCATAAAACACTTCATAGATTACCAAAAAATGATTTAAGAAAAGCTACTTATTAACTGCAGAATATTTAATTCTTAATAATTTGCAATTATTATTCAGGATTTTAGTAAAATAAAAATATATTCAACGAGTATGAAATGTTGAATTTTTCCTAAGCGGCAGCTTGATTTCTTAGGTATTATAAATTGTATAATGGTTTGGGTTTTATCGTTCTTGCTCAATTATGGATAGGATAGGAAATAACGTTGTTTGGAGGTTGTGTACAGAAGGGCATCAATATTTTGCTTTCTTATTGTTGAAAACAATGTAAATCCTCTTACATACATACAAAGAGAGAACAATGAATGCAATATTGGATAACTAGAGGTAAAAGGGACACCAATGAATTTGTATTTAGACAACTATTATCGTCGGAAAAGTATTATGTAACAAAGAAAGAAAACCGTGCCCACCTTAATCTTTATAGGTAAATAGGAATAGCAAGAATACAATTTAGACATCATTCATATATTGGGGAACTGTGCATGGTAAATAAATAGTAAAATAATGACAGAAAGAGGAAGGGGAAATGCCGTTTAAAATACGTCACCCATACCAGATGTGCGTGCCAACATCAATTGAATTCGTTTAATAAAGGAGAAGATGATCAGTATCGGTGACATCTCATTCATACCTGTTCAAGTATGAAAAAAGGGCAACACAATCCCATTACCAATTAAATTACTTGGAAAATTTGTCCCATTATTGTCAAGATCATCTCATTTGAAATTCCAACCATTTATTCATTTGAAATACACAGCGCAGCTAAATAAGCTAAATACGTTTTGCCATGGGAGAGTTTAAAAAATCTTTTTGTCAAAAAACAATAAAGCAATCATCCAAGGACATGAACTTGGAATTATGCTGTATGCTTATTTCGAAAAGAATACATAGAAGATCCACATTTTACTATTAAGAATATCTAATCATTTAACTACTTACAAAATATAACTTTTAATTTTTCATCGATATAGTTTTAATTTCTTAAAGCTTTTAATTCATTTATATAAACACCAGCTTTAATATACATTTCATTACTGCTATTTAATTGTTGTAAAAGGTTTAGTTTTTACATTAAGATGGACTAGAACGGATAATGGTTTTCTAATTTTAGTACTACAGGCGCTGAATCAATAAGCAAATTCATTTTAAACCTACTACGACACTGATACCTAAACCATCACATCAAATAATATATTTTGTGTTGTTTTATAGATACATACTTAATATTATGTACTATGACTTATCAATTTGACAAAAAATCAAATAAAAATTGACGGGGCAATCTGTACCAAAGAAATACAAATACACTTGAACTTATGGTGAATGCTGTTTTGTTATATTAGGATTTTCATTCTGATTATGAAGTAGAAAAAATAATAACGTGCTACTGCTAGTAATTACAATTATTTTACCAATTTTTCAGGCACCTTCAAATCATTCACTGAAAAATTAAGTTCATTGGCAATATTCTAAATGATATTACTGCTTGTTATTATCACCCTTCAACAAAGAGAAAGAAAGAGAGACAAAACGAAGGTTTATCATAAACTTTTCCATTTTCTCCAAGGGTGGCAGTAAAAGCCTGTTTTCTACAAAACCGGATCTCTCTATTTCATTCAAGAAATGTGAAGTTTCGAATAGAGGCCAGAATACTTATATGGAGTTTAATGTGATATGAATGAATACTGAAAAGGTGAAGGTTTCTTGATAAAGTTTATGAAAATTGGAAAGAACTGAAAACGAAACTTTCCAGTTATCATGTCTTCACATTTCCTAGGCCACCACAATTGCAGGTCATAGTGTTATTCTATGACCCGATATATTTGGAATGTGCACATTTCAGAACCTTTGCATCAATTCCGGATTCTAAAAATATCATCATACAAACCAACCATCTTCCACTTGAAACGTAATGATAACTAATGAGACTAATGAGACAGGCTTTTTGACACTGTAAACAAATTAACTATAAACCGTATAATGATATTAACAATATTATTTGAGTTGCCTATCTTTATCTTTGCTTCAGGTATGGTTGAACTACACCACCATTGTAAAAGGGAACGCTTCCAAATAAGTTTTCTTGTCAATGCCACACATAATGGCAACCAAATCGGGGGCTAGTTAGAAGTCTATAAATAACGGTAGAAGTGTATCTGGAAATATCTTCAAAGTGTCCACTACGGAGTCGTAGCACAGTTGATCTCTGACCTTACTCTGACCTCTTATTCTTCTTAAATAATCAACATATTTTAAAAAAGATATTCACGTACCTGATTCATGACGCTGCCAAGCCAAAGCTGAGCAAAGCAAAGCTAAACTTTTTCCAGATCCAGTAGGGCTTTCCAAGAGGCAATTTTTCCTATTTTTTAAACCAGAAATAACCTAAAAATAAAAACAAACGCCACCATTACAAACACAAAATTAAACAAAGTCTTAAACAGCTACCACTTCCTCAATTTTTAAAGTACACTAATTAATCACAAATTGCAAATATTGCTAATTACGGTTTTAATCTTACTTTTGACATCATTGCCAACTGGGATGGATAAGGTTTGCACGGAAACTTCACAGTCACTCCAGCAATTGTCTGGGCTGTGGGGCCGGTGTCAGGTCCTCGCTGGCTAGCCTGTGTGCTAACCGTGCTTTCCTGAGTTTCAAACGGCATGTTTGCAAATATCTCCAGCAGTTAATTAACTACCCAATTAATTAAATCACTATTTTAAAACTGTCAATAAAAAATAAAAAATTCCACTCCTCTCCAGTCCAACTGTCGCCAAAATCCTACTTCACACACACAAAGCACATGATGATCAAGTTTAAGCAAGAAAAAAATCTGTTTTTACTCCCTTTGTTTTGTTGTTGTTGAGATGTCAGAAAAAGGAAAAACTGGTAGAATGCCTTAGCGCATTTCAAGTTGCTCGAGATGGGGCAAAAGCGAACTATGTTGTGCATGTTTTACACTACAGAGTAGAGATGCTGCTGTGTATGCACAAAATACGTTCAAAAACGTACACAAACACTGTTCTCATGACGTTCTTTTACGTTCTTGTACGTCATTCAGCCCACAGAGGGATGCGATAAGCAAAATGCAACGAAAGGAAAACGTATTTTTTATGCAAATTAAACAAAAACTGAGGGTTTTACATAAAAATTACGTAATATTACGTTTCCTTATAAAAATGACAATAGAAATGAATTTGGTAAAAGCTGGAATGTTCTACTTTCTCCGTTGTCTGGTGGGTGAAGCGTTTGCCACTTAAATCCACACTCCGGGTTAATATTCTGAGAAATCGGGACATTAAAAACACTGTTTTTGTAAACTAGTAGTTGGGATTATTTTCAAAAACACTTTACTACTTGAAGGATTGATTGGTAATGTTGCGTAATATGTAGCATTCAAAAGTGGTGTAAATGTAGCCAAATAGCAAAAAATTTTGGGTTTAAAAAGTGTAATGTAGAGTAAAGCTGTTTAGAAGGTAGAAATTGTTTTTTATTAAGGATGCAAATAAATAGTTTTAAAGTTTTTTTTGCATGGTTGAATGAATACCCTTTGTGATAATACATTATGCATTAGCTGGGACTTTATGCGAAGTCAATAACATGCATTCTTCAAAAGAGTTTTTAAGAGGAATTGAGAACATTTCCCTAATTCAATTACTGAGGCTAGCGTTAAATTTAAAACATTAAAAGCAACGGGTTTTTTACTTTACTGAAAGTTTTATTTACTGTAAATTGGTAACTCTATTTCCTCTTTAATCATTCCCTTTGCTGGGGCAAGTTGAACCTTAAACTTTTACCCGAATCCTGTGTGGTAAAAGGAGCTTTGGAATACTAATATTACATTTCTAAAAAAGGGAAAAAACTGAGGAAATTTATGGGGAGCTATTTTTAACAGAATTTGAAGATTTAGCTATAAATGTATTACACTAAAGTGAAAGTTTATGACCGAGAAAAACAGCATGAATTTTTTGATAATGTGCTTTTCCATATACCCTTGATCAGTTTCCCTTGTTACAACTTTTTTTGGAGTTGTTTAAACTTGCTGGAAAGCTCATATTGTTAATATATTTGCTAACTTGCTATATATAGTGATCAAGAAGATGATACATAAAACTATAAAGTACTGGAGTAAGTTCATCCTGTCTCCCTCTCTTTCTCTTTTGAATGAATGATTCTAAAAAGCGGCAGCTTCTGCTGTGATTGTGAAATGCCTTAGAAAAGAGGAAAGAGAAAACCACTTTTGTAGAGTTGTTGTGTTGCTTTACTCAGCATGACTTCCGAGTGAACGGGAAATTTAATGTTCATGCTGATGAATGCCAAAGGTATGAAAAAAAGAAACCAAAAGTGACTTCTTGCCACTAAAAGACCTAATGGAATTGACTTTGCTCCAGTAACTATATACATTTAAGGATGTAGAATGCTACATTTCCTTTTAAAATCACACGGTTTTAACTTTGTGCTTTTCTCCTAATTAAAATCTGGTTTCTTCTAAGAACAAAGTTTTTAGAAGACTTTTTTACGTGGTAGCTAACTACCCAACCACCTCATGGTTGCTTTTAGAATTTAAAGTTTACGAACATTGAAACAAAATCGGGCAATAGGAAAATAAAAAAGACTCTCTTTCTAAACCACCAAAACACGTGTAGATAAAAACGGATCCCATTTAATCCATTCCGTTTCCTTTGCTGTTCTTTTTTTCTCGTCTTAAGTGTACATTGCAGTGTCATTTAAAGGCGAGACGAAGACGTATTAAGAATGAGCCATCGAACACATTTCTTTATTTTTGCTAGTTAAGTAATAACACATGAATGAATGGGTAGTAGGAGCGGAAGAATGAAATCCTGAAAGGGATGGATGATAGTGAATATTGCAATTACGCTACTGCTACTTACTATATTTATACTATCTTCTTTCTCCTTACATTTGGTAGTTTTGTTCCGTCTCCACGAAAAAAGTACATATGCCCGTTAGTTTTGCTACTGTAACATTTGCTTCTAGAGCTCCTCTGGCCGAGAAGGAATTTATTAGTGCCAAATTTTCCAAATCATTAAGTGCAGATATTTCAGTGAATTACAAGTCGTTTATGTAGCGGATGGTTGGATTTGTGCATTGCTCACAGTATGAAGTCATCGACATTACACGCGGCAGTGACTTTCACTCAGTCAGCAGCATCAGTGTTACTCTGTGCGTATAATAGCACCAAATGTACTTACAAAGAATTGTACGACGACGATGATGATGATAATATTATATAACTTTTCCTTCACTTTTCTCTGTGTTATGGCATGCTCGTTTGGAAAACTGACAACGGAGCCGCAGTTTTAGAAACAAACTTTTTTTTAGTTTTCTCTTATTGTTGAACGAATAGATATAGTCAACTATCCATGAGGTATTTAATACATTCACTTACATGATGGTGTCTCTATAAAACATGTAATTTAGATACCTAAAAGTAATATAACTATTTATGTCACCAGTTCTGAAAACGAGTCAGGTTTTAACAAAAAAAAGTATCCTTATACTTTTCGTTTATGTTTGCTGGAATGTACATATCTTTAGTTTAAAAATATATTTCTGTACAAAATGTTCCATGAGCTTTGGATTGCTAAAATTACATCAAAGTTGTATCTTAAATGAATTGGAGGTTCTCTTATCTAAAACGGTGAAATAAGAAAAATCTATAGATTTGGATCTCGGATAAGAAAAACTTCCCCTTCATGTAAAAAGTATATATTTCCTCCAAAACAAGAAAAAATGTCTTTTTGTCTTGCTGGTGCTTGTAGTAGAAACCCTTTGGGAAAAACTTATTCACAAAGAGAATACTACTGCATACGATTTTTATACTAACAATTTTATGTGATGGTGTAGATATATATACATTTTTTTATGAATGTTTCAGCACAAGAATGTGATCAGTATGAATGTTTTCAGTGACTGTGATCAGTTGCAGTTGTAGAGAAGAACCACTTTTATGACCACTACACAGTTTTTACATTCCAAAGATTGTACGTAACACGAATTCTTTTCTTTTTCAGTGGTATTCCTTTTCCTACTGTTACCACCATCATCATCGCCATCATCATCAAATCATGTAGACTACTTACAACGACTACTTGAACAAACACATTTATATTTCTACTGCTGGCATTAAAATAAAGTATTCCGGCAGTGGTGATGATAGCGATGTAAACATTTAACTTTTTTCTTCTTTTTTGCCTTTTTTATAGCAAGGAAAGGAGCCTATTTTATTGGTGTTGCTGTCGGCGCTCGAGGTTCACTTGGAAGGCGCCGTCCGTGCCGATACTTTCTTGCGACACTCCAAATAAAAAACGAGCAACCATTCATTCCGTCATTTATAATATTCCTTCTCCCTCCCTTCCTTTCTCTTCTTAAGTCAACTATGCAGAAACTTATATAATATTAAAGAATATGAATCTTACTAGAAAACTTTTTATTAGCAATATTGTATACAGTTGCCGAGCTTACCTCCTTATGTGAATTAACTATATAATAGCATACACATATTCTCACATCCGCATCCGCTCATACAAGAACAACCGCCGTCGCTACTTGTCAAGTACAATTTCAGTAAAAACGGTCTGTTGGAAATTGCGACATGTCGTAAATACTGTGGCGGGTCAGGATTAGCTGGGAGGAAAGTAAAAAAGTTCTTCGGGCCATTTTCCTGTTTCTTCTTCATCATCACTAAAAAGTAAATCGAGTAAAAAAGAACCCTTGTAATATATTATGCTAAAAGGGGCATATTCAATGAGACGTGTGTTTATTTATGCTTTCATTTTCAAAGATTGCTAACAGGCCGAGAAAGAAAGAAACATCAATTTAAAACAAAACTCGTTTAACTTTGAAGCCTTGTCTTTCACAATGAAAGTTGAATTTAAATACACCTAAAATGTTACAACTGCCGTTGTTCAATGTTGGAGTAATATGAACATTATGGATATTATTTTATTCCTGAGTAACCAACGAAATGTAGTCAAGTTATTAAGAAAATAGGGGAATTAGATTGAATTTTTTTGTGTGTCATCATGAACTCTGTAAGTGGCGCACATCAAATGACAAGTCACTAAAAAGGAAGAAAAAAACAATATTCATTCATTCTTATTATATAATTGTTGTGTAAACTTATACGCTGAGGTTGTTATATACAATTTCATGAAATTTTCTGCTGTGCTTGCATGTTTTTCTGACTTTCCAGAAAGAAAAGTAGTGAATGAAAGCATTTTTCTTTATTACCAGCTTTCACAGCTATCAGACAAAGTTGAACTTGTTCTATTTTGACAGACACTTTGATTGTAAAGATGCTGACAATTTAACTTGTTTGAGCTTCTCCATACTTCCATGTTTATTCAAAAAATAAATTATGGATGCAAGTAGTAAATATTACATATGGTTACGATTAAATTTAAGTTGTTAAAATAAAATGAATATTGCCATCATATGTTTCCGAAAGAAACTGTAGAAATGGCTTATAATTTATTGTTGGAACGGTTGTGTCACTTATGAAAACTCTCACACACAGTTATGTCACTAATGAAATAGACCGTACGAGTCAAAAGTTCGGAGGTCCAGATATTATCAATTGTGATCGGTTCATTGAACCGGGGGGGAAATTCGGAGGACATTCATTTTTCCTATTCAGTAGCCAACATGTTCATACGATGTAAAGCAAACCGTGTGATAGCATTTACATTCCAATTCACCGCAAAGTTTCAGAGATTAAGTGTAATTTTCCGACAGAGTGGTCTTCACTCCTCTGAACCTTCATATCTCACACCACGTACTAGTTTTTTGGATCTCCCTTATCGGTCAAAGAAAGAGAGATCAGTAGGATTTGATGGTGAGGTCTGCATTGAACGGTCGAAGAAATAAAGCTAGAGAAAGCTATTTTGACGCGTTCCACAGCACCAACTTTTCCGTTTACTGGAATGCACATTGGGCAAATTATGAACTATACTTTATGCTAGTTATCAAATTACATCCCAAATACATTTGGTTAACCATATTAAATAGTTTAAACATTTTAGAACTTCAAGTTTGCTTAAACTTTCTTACACCTTCTGATCCAGGATATATGGTCAGAATATATGTAGCTGAAACATTTTTTGTCTCTGCTTCAGTAGAGAAAGCACCAGTACAAATGTATATACATACCTATGCAAGATGTGGTGACTTTCTCAAACAGTTCAATGCTCACTCGGCAGACTTTACTACTCGGAACATACAGATATGCAAGTGCAAAGGCTTTGTGGTATAAAGATATAGAGTTAAACATCCTGACAAGAACCAATGTAGCATGAATTTGAAAAGTGAATGGTCCCAGTGTCGCCTGTCATTTGCAAAACTCAGTCATTCCTCACGAGTTATATTTCGATCTCTACATGTCTCTTTTTCTGTTACTTTCTAACTTTCCCGTTTCACTTTGTGTATTTCATGTCAAAATTTACTCTCTTTCAGACCTTGCTACTTTTCTTTCCATTTTGGAGTTGAAATTCCAAACAACAAATTTTCCTCTTGCTGGACAACAGAAAACTGTTGGTTGGTCGACAGATATGTCCATCCACAGCAAAGTTAGTCGTGCTTTGTTGTTAGAGTTGTACTTTAAAGGGAAAATCAACAGAAAGAAATACGGAAAAGTTTAATTTTCTTTTCTCCTGTTTGAAATTTTGTGGACAAATTTCAAGACATTTTCAGTAAAAGTTAGCGGGATAATAACAAAAAAACCCTGGTCACCACAGTTACCATGCTGCACAAAAGAGATTCATCTTCTCGATATAAAATATAACCATTATTCAATATAAAAATATTAATTTGTCTTGCCAAAAACGTAAAATGTGCATATCCGCTTTGTATCCTATAGCTAATCTCATAATACTTCTTTTGTGTGTTATGTAATAATATTAAAGGGCAAAAATGAGATATTGGGAAGGAAGAAAGAAAGCGAAAGGAATTGATGACACGGACACATAAAATTGGACATCCTGATTGCAACTCTGAGAGGGGTGCTGTTTGAATAGGGGAATTTTTAACAACGCAAAATATGAAAGAGAGAAACAAGTGCACATTTTCCTTTCGAAATGGACACGCTAAAAATGTATCCAATGAATGTAAATAGTTGACGTTTGTTTCCCCTTTTGCATCAATATTGTCTCTATATTGAGTTCTCTTTTTCTCCTTTTCCCTGTCATCCACTGCTACCCTATAAAATATTCGGGTTCTTTTGGGGACAAAGGGCAACTTGATGTGCCTTATTACATCAACAATAATATCTACAAAGTAATAATAACAATGCATGCTGATGCTGTTCTTCTTTACCGCAAGTTCATGTAAAGATATATTTTATTATATATAAACCTAATCCACACATGAAGTTATGCGTTGTTTCGTATGTATATTTTAACAAGAATGATACCCATTTTCCTCGTTCACTTTCTCGTACAATTTTCCAGTAATAGAAATGCCACCGGCAGTCACAGAATGAATAAAAACATTCAATTTCATTGAAATTCCAGTGCCGTTCTCTTATCTTTTTTCGTTGCTTCCAAAATTGTGGCATTCCTATTTATCTTGTCACACTTGAAGTTTTTACATTAAATGGAGCCAAATACAGAGCGAACAGTTATCCACCATCCACTACGAATTTGCTCATAGAAAGTGGGATTATCATTGAATCGTCATCATCTTCATGTAGAATGGCAGTCAAAAACCATCCATCTGTACATTCCCTATAATACATCGAATAATATAAATAGGATATCTTTAAGTAGTTAAATCATAAAAGCATATCCACTGCAATTACTTACTCCTGTTGCGGATGATGCTGGTTTTGTTGTTGTGGCTTGATGCGGTGGTTAAAAGAGAAAATCGAAAATTTGTCGCAACAGCCCCCATAAGATTCCTAATCTTTTCACCATTTTATCATTGCCGTGGAGAAAACATTGTTGGTTCTTTCCTTGTACGCCTCAATGATCTTTTGCTGGACGTGCTTTTTGCTAAGTAGAATCACGTTCGTATTTTGAACGCTCTGTCACTGGGTATTATGTAATGTGTTCATCTTTTCCTTCCAAAAGATGACAAGTAACAGTGAAGAAGAAAACACCAAGGGGTGTCATCTCAAAGCGAAATATATTCCATAAAAAAGAGTAAAAAATATATATATTTTGTTTAGACTCCTTCCAAAAAATTTATTAATACTTCCGTGACGTACTAAACAGTTACATATTTCTTATGTTGCTCCACAAAAAGAAGATAGAGAACAACACTAATAATAAATGCTTTCCCTTGTGAAAAGAAAAGAGAGGGAGCGATAAAATTTGCTTTCGTTTACCACAATCTCAGCCATTTTATCACTTGTCTTTTCCCATATGTGGATTTGGTCATTATAATATTTATACGAAAGAAGAAAGAAAGTCAGAAAGCAAAGTATCTGATGACGAAGAAAAGTGGCCTTTGATAGTTATTTTCTTACGGTTTCGGGGGAGATGTTTGATAAGATAAAACCAATTGTTCCTTGGAAAAGTAGTGGCAAAATACGGAGCGGTTACAAAAAATCATAACCCATACAAAAAATCTAGTTTCCTTCATATGCAACGATAAGCACATTGATTTCCAATTTAGATATTAAAATAACTACTGAATTGGTACATTGGTGGTTCATTCCTATAATCCAAACTTTTAGTTTCCTTTTTGTCTCTCATCAGATTATACTTTTGTTTGTTAAAAGTAAGTGTTTAGGGATTTTGTTGAATTTTAACAAAGCCTAACTATTTCTACTTTTACTTTTGGTTGGTAATGGTTGTTTGTGATTCATAAAAAAAATAAATGCTGAAACATAGGGAAATGATAAAAATATTTTGCAAGGTACATAATTCTCTAAATTACACGTTGTTTATAACTTATACCGGTGGGAAAAGCAAACGTTGCGCAATTTCTTCTTTTATTAAAAGTTTTGTAGTTTTTGTCGAGGTGCTAACATGATTGTAATTGCAACACTTTGGTAAAAGCTATTGGGAACACGCAAGATAAGAGCCAATCTAATATTTTTATTCAAATTAAAACTACCACATGACCAGTTAAATTATGCACGCACATAGAAAACACATGAATAGTTAGTGTGACTGCGACTTCCTGTTGGTGCCACTTTTAATTTTTAAGTCACGATATCATTTACCAATATGAATATTATGCATAAATTATATTTGTGCAATAAAAGAAATGATGCATGCCGTTTCAGTAATTCATAATTTTGTAATAGAAAGCTCTGAAGCAAGATACTCGTATTACATCAAATCCTATATTTGTTTTTAATAAAATGACACAATATATGTTTTAATTCAACAACCGAATTTATTTGAATGCAAATTACACAAAAATAACGCTTTTTGTGAATTGTAACGGTGTTAAATACAATAGGGAACTGCAGTTTGTATTGACAAGAGAACAATTATCTCTGTATGTAGAGTAGATAATAGCTATTAACTACATGCATCATTTATTTATCACTGAATTTCAAACAATTAAACAGAGTTGCACAATTACTAATTACTAATACTACTATGAATGTGTTTAGGTATTTACATAAAGCTGCCATTTCATTGATTGCTCTTGTAAAGAATACCAGCAAATATTTAATTTAAGTGAGAAAATTGACGAAAGGGAAAAGCTGCTGCAGGCCTCAGAGGTGATGATGATTACCTTGCAGAGGATAATGATAATAATACTAATCTTTGGTGTTTCAAGATTTGCGTTTGTTGGTGGTTTGCTCCATCAACGTCTCAACATCATCATCAAGAAGAACACATCTTGAATAAAAAATGATTTCATGGTAATCAGTAATCACAATCCCTTGGTCTATTAAATCCCACAGGTCTGTCTTTGCCATCATCATTTTTTCGTATCGTATTTTATCTCCGTATGTCTTTTGATTTTTAGCTTCCTTTTTACGCTCTATAGTGGTTATCGTTAGTAAACGGCTAGCACTCTTGCAGTCGCCTTCTTTTCTCACTACTTTAGCAATTGCCTTCAAAACCCTAAACCAAACCGCAGTAAAAATGTAATAGTTTTGGAGAAATTTATCAGTTTGGTAAGGACAGAATTTCATGATTGCGTAAAAGATCATCATTTACTACCATAATCTTCATCATCGTGTACATTATCGTTGTATCGTAACCATTCTCCTCACTCTTGAAGCGTTTTAATGGAAGAAGAACTGCAGTAGTGGTAGTTCGACAAAATGAAATTCATTAAAAGAAGTGGTTATCTCTTTTCTTTCGCTGTTGTTGTTGTTCTTTCCTTCACTCTCGCAGACAACTACAACAGTAGCAGTAAAACAGAAGCGAAACCAGCAACTTAAAAATGTTCTTAACTAACCAAAATGTTGGTGGCTTTTGGCATACACGACGCTTGTTTGTAATTCTAATGAACACACACACAAGAACATACACCGACATCAACCGAAACATTTTCAAACAATGTTCCCCATTAACCGCTCCTGTATTTTTGCAGAGGTGAGCAAAGAAAAGTGAAATTAATAGCATTTTTGTATAAACATAAAACGTTTCTATGAATATTGTTGCGCACCGATAGTTTTTAAATGGACTGAATCAAATGTTTGAAATTACAATTTTATAAAAAAGAAAAGACACCTGTGAAACAATCGGGGAAAATAAAGTATGATTGCCATCGCTGTTACAATTACATTTTCAGTGAAAATTTTTGTTAAATCATATGCAAAGGGAACGCTGATTGCAATCAAAATTAAGAAAGACCTACCTGCTCTCCAATTTACTGGAATTTGGAGTATTATTTAATACAAATTACATTTGTATAGTTAATGTATGTTGATAATGATGGAGTGTCTAGATCTTCTTTCTCGTGATTGCTCTTATCTCGTCATTATCATTACGTATTTGGATATACAATTGTAGGCATAAGGGAATATTTAATGCCATTATTACGTACCTCTGTACCCCAGAATTTACAGAAGTTTGAAAGATTAAACATTATTGTCTATCATTAAAAACTAAATCGTGTTTCGTCATTATCTTTAAATCTGGAATAACTCATACTATGTTTGCAATTAATTATTATCAATGCATAGACTGCGTGTAATTTAAATGTATAACTACTTTTCCTTTTCCAGCATTTTACAAATACTTAGTTCTAACTAAATCATACAAAAAAATTAAATAGCATTAAAGTTAAACACAATAAATTTAAAATTAAGTCAAGCTGTTAGTGCTTCATACTACTTCTGCATGTTGCATTTACTCTGGTTCCAAGTTATTAAAAATTCCTCAGATCAATAAAAATGTGTATTTTTTATTAAATTTATGGTGATAACAGACTTGGAATCAAATTGATGGCTCAAATGTGAGTAAGTGTCGGAAACTTGAAATTGGGGTAACAATGATTTGATAAATAGGTATCAGTTACGTGATAAAAATTTGCATGTCTAGATCGATTCAGTAAGCATAACCTGTAATTTATTTACACTGTGTTAGAAAATAGAGCCAATCCATCCATAAAATTGAGCATTTGTATTCATTTTAAGATATCTCCTAAAGCATTATTTTTCTGTATGAAATACAAATAGCCAATTACGTATGCAACCATTGTAGCATTTCATCTTCCGATAGATAATCCTGCCAGAAATCATCCTATTAGAATTATTTTCACACCAAGCATACTTCAAAACTGGAATTTTAAAGTGTAAAATAGCATAAAATAACAAACACATTTAAACTTATATTGATGATAAATGCATGCGTTGTCTTGTTTTGATGTCTTCATCTTATTATTCCATTCAATCGAATCACCCTTTCAATTGTTTTTATATAATTTTTTAAGCATTTTACTAGCATTTATTTTTTAAGAATACCTGAAAACCATTTCCCCTGGCATATTGCTTGCGTTCCTGCAAACTTTGAACACACCTTTCTTAATCTGCAGTGGATTGCTCCTACTCGGGTTGATTTTTTGCAGAAGAATTTTTATGAAGAGCATTTACCTCCTCAAAGAATTCATCACGGCAGCCCTTTTACTGTCATTACAATTTGCATATCATATTTCAGATGAATTTTTATCTCAGTGTTCTTCTTCTCTTTAGCCACACACATATCACCTCGTTTACCACCCCCGAAGTTGATAGCTAATGCTTCTGTTCCCTCTTGCAGAACAATTGAGCAAACCCATTACCTTGCCTCTTTCTCTCTCTCCTGCTAATGAAGAAACAGGATTGACCAGGCAAAAGTAAACACTGAAAAGTGTTAAGATATGATGATGATTACATTCGCTTACCACTATCAATGCCACCACTTAAATGCTGAGGAGACTCGGCAACTTGTATTTTTATGAATATGCATATAATAATGGCTATCTCATTACAATAAAATAAGAAAAAGGTAATATGCCTGTTTTTTCTGCTGTATTTCCCCTCGCCGTTTTCTTGCTCTTGTTGATAATCATAATAATAATCATAATGAGGAGGAGAAAAAAATTGCTCGTGTTTTACAGTTGCTGCAGCAACAGCAGCAACATTCTCATAAGATGCTCATTTTCATCAACCCCTTATTTTATAACTTGGTGAAAAAGACAGCTCCTTCAAAAAAATTTAACTCCTCGACGTGTGTAATTTTTGATGAAGATGATGACGTTGGTGGTAGTGATGGCAATGAAGGTGAAATGGAAGTAAAACTAAAACTACCATAAAAGACAAGAGAAATGGTTAAGAGAGAGAGGTCCATCTGGTTTTCTTGCATTTTCACAACAATTCCCTAAATTGTTTGTTGACCCTTATCATTATAATTCGTTTGTTTTTGGGGGGATGATGGTGATGATGATGGCTGCATGAGGAGTTTAAGTGGATATTTCTTCACACTCTCCATCATCTTCATCATACCATCACTATTATCATTATCATTAGTATTCATGAATGCGTAAATTATAATATCTGCTTTTTACTCTTTTTTGTATTGTTTGTTTTTTATGTTCGATTTCTTATTCCTGGTTTTCGACTGATTGCCAGATTAAGGTGAGCATGGAACATTGGCAGGGCTTATAATAAAAATACTAAAAAAACAAGAACAAAAGTCTGGAAATTTCAAATTGCGATCTTTTACCTAATACATATATCCTGTTTTGCTGTTCGTGTCAGGTCATCAAAGGGTGGTCAATTTTAGCTTTGGGTGTACAAATCAAAAGGAATTAGAAGTGTACATAGACTGCCAATGCAGTTTTTTGATTCATTGATCAACGGCACCAATCTTCCACACGTTCATTATAAAGTGTGCATAAAATCTTTTTAACTGATGAAAGTTGGATCTACAGTTGCCTATCTGTAGGTTGCAAAAATAATATTTTAGCATTAATGTGATATTGGAGTGGCAATGCTAATATAGTGTAATCAGGAAGCTAGAAAATATATCAAATTGTATAAATATTTTTAAAAGAACAGATGTTGATGTCAGCTTTACTATTATAATGTATAACATTAAATGGGAGGATTTTATTGCTCTCATCTCCGTTACATCTGAAGAGGAGAAGTTTAAAATTTTAACTTTTCATCTTATAAAATGCGTTTTATACATAATCAACTATTAGTTCCAATACTACTCATCGGCAGAACAATATACGCGTTACACAAATGTTGAATCAAGATTTGAGTCGGAAACAGAATCCAATTTTGGGCTAATAAAATGAAAATAATGCGTCGTTGTTGCACTCTTTTAAAACGTATTTTGCCACAAATATTTACAACGTCAACAAAAAGGTATAATTCATATAGTGTTGAAAAGCTGTAACCAACACTTTGCTTAACACTCCATAATAATCCAAACCCCTAACTTTTCATACGTAACTCATTTTATTATGGTTATAATGATGACTTTGTAGATTAAATCATAATAAATATTTCGGTTAAAAGGTAAATAAGCGGTTACTTTCGATACGCTTATGAAAGTACTCAAAGGGTTTTGTTTCCTCTTTTACCAACTCTAACCCAGCTTTTCACCCTTGATAGTTCGTTCAAGTTATTATTTTCTTACATTTATTGCCCTTCACACTATAGCTGGAATTATCCTAAAATAAACAGAGTTGAAATGGTCCAACAAGTGATTTAAAAAAAAATAAAATTATTTTTACGATGCGCAGAAGTCATAATCCGAAATTATCGTAGTATTAAGGAAGAAAAATAAACAAATATTTATATTGATCCATCTTTGTATTATTATTAAGTGTAAATTATATGCTGAAAGTTAGGTTGTTAAAATAATAAGAATTTTGATGGCAGGTTACCTTTCCACTCCGAAAATGTCCATTATGGGAGCTGTATTTATGTGTATATTTAGATTGTGGTTATTTCCTTGACTAAACAATTAGTATTTATATGCAGCAAAAGGTTATTTTGAATTGTTTGCTTTTCTTATCTATTGTGCTTTGGATATATTCGGAAAAGATCAAATTTTGATAAAAACATCATCTCATTATTTTCTCTCATTTAATATTCTGTATGTTTTCTCTCCAATAATGATTTCCTTATAAAGCTGTTCACAGTTATTACTTTGTACCTGATCAAAATGAAAAACATTTACTATTTTCTTTATTCTGCACTGATGGAATATGAAACGTGTACATCCTTTACATCCTTCTTTTGTGAAGTAGATTTAGATAAACACATCAGCAAAAATAAATGAATTTCTTTATTAATCTGAGACTGACTAGATAATTTAATTTTTTGTTTAACTAAAACATGGACAACTTTTAATTAAGCTATGAGTTTTCAGCTTTCCTGCATTTCGGCTTCGATGGTTAAACAGCAAATGCTTAATCATACTTTAATTATTGAGAAAGGAACTTAACCAAAAATATCCGTAGGTGAATGCAATTCCGATAGTAATGATAAATTTTGAATGCTTTAAAATAAAGACCTGTTAAATATCTAAATAAATTTACATCAAAATATTTATTTTTAGCTCTGAAAGATTTAATTGAGCACGTGTGAAGAGTAACGATTTTAAATAGCCAATTTCAATTTATTTTTATATTTTACAGACTCCTAAAGTGATTGCCTTAATACTTGTGTTGGCACTGGAGAGGTGAGAATGGAGGAATCCAATGGTATGATGCTGGGAGAAATGAACCAAAGGCGCCAGACGATGGATACCTAGCTGTCATTATGAAAAATAACAAATTCTGAATTACAATACAAGGATGGGGGTAACTCTAGACTAGAACTCTAAAAATTCAGCGCTCTGAGTTGCATTTTATACAAAGATATATTTTAATTAACACACGTCTAATCGCCATAAGTTCAAACTCCAAAATATCTTTAGAAAATTTGCATTTTCTTGGGGTATCAAAAAAGTTTGCAAAACTTAATTTTAACGCATAACTTAATCAGTTTGTAATATCATATTTTACGCTAAAAATTAATAAGAATAAAAAGATGAAATGCGAAGAAGTGTTTTCATGCGCATTCAGTTAACTGAACTCCGATGAGTAATCACGGTAAAAGCTGGCCACCAAGACTGACTCCGCTCAAGACGAATAAATCTGTGCACGATTTGTATGAACGGAAGAAAAATTGGGCTCCAGTCTCGTCATATATGGGTGATGTGGCGAAAGAGGAGGGTCCGCCTGTCCTTTTCATTCATTCTCTAAAAGTGAACTGACGATGAAAGGAAATAGGTAGATGATCATCTCATTGCCTTGCTCGTTAATACTGTTACAACCCTTTCTCCCACTTTGTTTCCTTTTTACAATATTAAACATTTTCAGTGTTAATAAAATGTATTATGATGATAATACGTTAATAAATATAAGCTGTAACGCATTTAACAAGAATAAAAACAATGGAGGGATATAGATATATATTTAAAAATTCTGCACTGGCCCTTGTTTACTTTTTATTCTAGAATGCATACTCACAAAACTTATACAATATCAGCATGTGGCAAGGTGGTATGTAGATGAGGGTGGCATTCAACATTCCACTTCATAAAAAACTTGTAAAAATGTAGACGTTATGTAATTTAATGAGTTATGGTTGTTTATGCTCGAAGCCTTTATTTTCTTCAGCTAGTCATTTTCATCTTTACTTTGTTCAACTTCTCTCTTTTACCTGTTTGTAAAGGTGCTGTTACTTCGAACAATAATAATATGACGCTGAAGACAACCGACCCTCGTTCCTTGTTAGTGAGATGTGATCTTCCCCTAAACCATACTTTACACTGGGAAACATGTTAGATTATGAAGTAAAATGTGGCTAAATATTTTTTCCGTGGATTTTATTTATATTTAACTGCCAAGTCATTTAAACATTGCATATTCCTGCTAAATAGCCACTTTCAATGACCCATTGTAGCTGTGCAATGTTTTGAAACCCTTCATAGATAAAATGACGATTGAATTACCACCACGACAAAAACAAACAATAAACACTACTACCCAGTCAACCCTTCTACGCAATTTATGAATCTTTTAACAAAGCAGAAGCTAAAGAAAATTGTTACAGGTTTACACAAACGCTAACATAGTTTTGCATAAACCATGAAAATTAATGTCGTCTTGTACCGAAACATTATACGCAAAATTTCAAGACTATGATGAATAAATGAGAATTTAAGTTTTTTGAAATTTTTATACTTTGAGTACAATGAATTTCACTTATCATACAGTACTATAGACTTGTTAGAAAAATACAATTTCATTGACCAAGAAAGAAAGTTCAAATTTTCCAAAGTCTATTATGCATTTAAATTGAGAGGAAGTCTTTAATGTATTACACCACCATTAATAACAAAATAGAATGAATTTATCACGGCTAAAGCTGTAAATATAATGATTTGGCAGCCCCATTGTTGTTGCTTTCTTTTTTATTGCAGATGCAGACAGACATTTCCAGTGCGAGTGCCGTGTAGAAACTTCCATAAAGGAGAGTACATTACTTCATGAATATTTGATTAGCTCACGAGCCCACACGAAACTGTATTTTAATATAAAAGAAACGAAACAAACACTAAAGAAGGAGAGGAAAATGGAGAAGCCACAGAAGAAGAAGAGAGAAGCAAACGATACATAATGTACAAGATTCGTCTCGTCACTTCTTTCTCACTTTTACATTCTCGCTTGCTTTTATTTGTGAGGCGAAATAAAAGCTAGCAAAAAATAAATAAAGTGAGAAAGAGAAAAGAGAGACGTTACCGTCTTTGGTAATGGAGGCAGGGTTCCAAGAGTCCATCCAATCTTTAACAAGGACTTGATCTATACGGGCAGGTAGGCGTGGAACCAACCATGCGAGACAAATCGTCCGTGAAATCATCTAAATCATCGCCCTAGTCAACTCTGATGTACATGTTTATTAGCACCTGAACCCATACATAAACTATAACGAGAGAGAGGGTTCTACTTTTTAGTTCATCACCAAATGATTCAATCAAAAAATCAGCTTGTCATTTTGCTTTTTTCCTCCGTCTGCCTTATTTGTTTAGACTAATTTTATAAATCAAATGTGTCGTTTGTATGTGAAAAGGTTAATAACTTCTTCATCACTATAAGCCTACGTATCTTTAATCAATGCAAAAGCTAAACAAGATTAGAAGTCAGCGATGCATTGATTTCTTTATTTTATTAATTTATTAAAATGTCTTATTTGTTGGAAAGGTTTTATATCGTAGTAAGAACAAATTTGGTAATGTCGCTCTGACTGCAAAACATTGAACCATGTTAAATCAGTTGTAAAAATACGCAAAGGCAGTTTAATATTCTGCACAAGAGCAAAAAAATCCGTTGCGCAAAGAAACACTGATAATTTGCCGTGTCGGAATGAGTTTCAAAACGAAAAGAAGGGTAGTGCATACACTAATGTAATGATAAATGTCAATTCCAGTCGAACGTGATCATTTTGTAAATAAAAACAGAGTGAATTTATTCGACAATAGTATTTCATTGATATGACGATGATGAGATGAAGAATATCAAGAACATATAAAGAAAACGTATTTAACAAACCATGCACGAGACGTGTTTAATGCAGAAATTTAACTTTTCCGTTTTGTATTATCATCTTCTTTCTAGTATCAACCTCATTATATATATTGCTTTTTTCTTACTGGAGGGAGGAGATGAAAAAGATTGATGTATTCGTGGCTCGCGTGTACATCCATTTTCATATTTATTCTTGAGGGTTAAGAAGTGGATGCCAAGAGTTGCGCCTGGTCCTCTTTTATCTTCACTTTTTGATAATTTTTTACCCAATTTCGATTCTTATCACAATAAAAAATCGCTACTGTTTTTCTTCATTTTTTACCAGTCAACATCGACATCTACAATATTTGCAAATGAATTTTGATGTAACCTTTTTGTATCACTTTGTTCTTATTTCCCCCAAAGGAATCGAATTTACGGTTTTAACCTTTAGCAATCTATCGAAATAGTATTTGCTTATATTTTTTAGATACAAAACGAGAGCGGTTAAGCTTCTTAATCTGCAACATAATCCATCATGGAGGTTGTTTAACCAGTTATATAACATGCAAATTTGATATGTCAATACAGCTTAAAACCGACCTAGCAAGCATATTGTTTAAAATGTTTGTTCAAAAAATCAATCATTTTTAGTTAACGCTTATCTACTGTGTGCGAAATGCTGGAATTATATTTTTTATTTCTGTGAAGCCACTTTTCAATATCGCATTATTATGCTCTTAGTAAATTAATTCATTTTATGGCATTTTATAACAATGCTTTCATCTCCTTGTTATAATATTCTACCTTTGTGCTAGAACGAAGGCCGAAGAAGTTTTTTAAAAAAGCTATATCATTGTAAGCAATCGCATTACCATTATAACATTTTTACCTCTGCTGTAAAAAGTTGTATGCATAAAATATACGTGTGGAATATTATATTAAAAGAAAAGTGTCTTTTGAGTGGAATGATAGAGTGGGGATGAAAGTGTTACAGAATCATCATATCTGTAATAGCTCTCACTCTCGAAAAAACTAACGAAAAAACAGGATTGATTCTGCTTTTGTAAAGCGGTCTTTCTTTTAATCTAAATTTGAGTGACCGGATCCATTAATTCATCTTATCTCCGAATCCATGCGGTTGGTCTCCACCGTTGACACATTGAACAAACGTCTACCTACAAAATTTTATTGCTTTCAGTGATTGAAGAAAAGATGATGGTGTTTAATACGTAATGGAGTGCGTACCAACACTTCATCCAACATCGTATCACTTCAACCACTAATATAAGTTATAAAATAAAAAATGAGTTAGAACTTTTTGTCGCCATTATAAGATATGTAGTGTTTTCCTTTTCTACTGGTTAATGAGTCATTGATAGAAGTAAATGAAACTTTAAATTGACTTTAAAAGAAAATTTCAATACTTAGAATTCAATTCAATTTCCTTGATACATTTTGACTTTTTCTTTATAACTTTTTTTCTATGGGAACTATTTTCAATAAGGAGGAAGATTTTATTTTTAGTTTACAAAAACCGGGAGTCAATGTCATCATTATCTAGCATTTATGGGGTTGTCACTTGTTTTTCTTGCGACACACCTTCTGTTTTACTGTGAATCGTTTTAAATACAAGATGAGACGAATTTGTTAAACAAGCAGAAGACCTTGTTGACGCATAAACTTGACATTTGAAGAAGTCTTGCTGGTGGCATTGGCTCTGAAGTAATTGAATCTTTTATAAAATTAGACTTTCCTAGTGGACCTAATCACTGATGGCTTCCCCTTTTCAAGTTATTTTTGAAATTGTGAGACCAACTTTCCGATATTTTTTTTGTACTTCTTTGCGCATTTTGGAATTTTCATTTTGTTACCTAATTAGATTAATTAACGCTTAGGCTATATAGTGGCTCCGTTTTACGATGAATTGTAGAATCTTGTTGTGCATTAAAACCTATATTGGGATAAGCCATCCATTACATTATACGCCTAAAACCATAGAACATTGTTTGAACAATAATGCACTCCATAATCAGGATTACCATCATCCTTGATGATTGCTAAGCTTCAAGGGAAATACTTAACTCAAAAGGGAAAAATATTTACCTTTTGTGTGCCTATATCATAATTATAAAAACATGTTCTCATTTTCTAGTTTCGCCACACACGCGGTGGGAGTAGCAAAAAGGGACTTAATTTATTTCTCCAGGTGGCCAACACTCAGTTATTGCAATCGCCTTATACATTGTTTTACTTCTCATCTTTATATAACCAAGGAAAATATTTTGAGTAGATGCTCAAAACATCACATCTCACCTTATACTATAGGTCTATTCACAAAATATTAAATTGCTGATAGAGACATAACAAAACACAATAAATAATATACCTTGGGCTCTCCATGGCTTGTTATCATCGTTACTTGTCTAGATTTTTATGCACAAGCAGTGAAAACAATGCAATCTAACTAATGTGAGCCTTCAGCATATTTGTACTCGCTATTATTTTTGTTACCAATTATTGCAGCCTCCTATAAAGAGAAGTGCATAATTGCAAAGAAACATTGCAATATAGTTGAAGGTAGGTACGCCAATCCTCAATTTTCTTTTCAATTTTGCTCCATATTTTCAGACTTACAATTATTACTTCAAACAACGTGCTTGTACTTTTTTATTCAAAGTTTGCTTATATTTTCACAAGTCCAAGGCAAAATTTTTCAATCCATATCATCACGATTGGCCACGTTTGATAATTTAGTAATTGAAGCTGTAACATATTTTTATTGTTTTAACATTATTAAAATATTTTGTATATCCTTTTTACCACACCACCAAAAGAAAATGATTCATGGGGCGAGGATTATATAAAAAATGGATGATGATGAAGTTTAAATTGGGAAATAGGGGCAAAAGTGAGAAACAAGTCCTAGCCCAACAATGTGCCTGTAAGCAATCAGCAATCTACTTGGATCAACCAACGTCTCACGAAATCAAACAGTCAAAAGTCAAAAGAGTTTTGAATAAGTACGAAAGAAGAAGCACACAGAGGAGAAGAAGGAGAAAGGCGCTGCTCTACAAAACTATTTTGTATGTGTGTGTTCTATGTAAAAAAGTAAGATAAGACTAGTTAGTTATTATTACCACAGTGTCAGGAATAATAAAAAAACAGCATATTCACATCACATTCAAGATCGTTAAAACATCTCACCTTAACTAACACTGAATATTACGTAGCCACTTAAGAAATGTCTTCCTTGCCGTTTTCATGATAATGATCCTGGTGATGATGGACGAATAAAAAATTTAACAAACTAAAATAATAAAATCTACATAATTTAAAATGTGCATACAACAAGTAAAAGGATTATATGCAAGCTGATGAATAAAAAGGGGCAGTTCGACTTCCCTGGTTTATCAGTTGAATTTGAATCGTGTATAAAAACTTGACATGCAAAATTTATTATGTATTATATAAGCACCATAATATTATGCAATAAAAGGTTGTAAAACCATATAGTTACTAGCTGAACGTATGCATTTGATAATTATTTGCGACTTGAGTAAAATTTACAGCAAAACTACTGAGAAACTATACTGATTTGAAATT
>JAANSO010000334.1:0-41222 GCA_036507315.1 Lepidocyrtus fimetarius
GACAGCAGCACTTTATTTACACTTAATTAATTCATAGTTATTATTCTGTTATTGTTTTTTATATAACAATTTCATCATGAGCTCACTTGAACACTTGTCATGTTGCGTTGTTCTGCAAAAAAACAGTATAAAATCAAATAATGTAAAAAATGTAATCAATTTTTTAAGCGTGCACAAGAAAATTGCTTTGATACTATTTCATTATTACATATGCGCTTATTATTAACTCATATGAGAATGATTATGATCCTCTTTGATGAACAGCATGATTGCACCGTTGTTGCAAGAGGATTACTGACCACTTCAAAATTCCAAACAGAACTGAAATGAAAAACGTTTGAAAATGAAAAGGTATTTCTCATCATCACCATCATCCCTCTCTTCCCTTCGTCTTCTTCTTGTCCAGACCACACACACACGTGAAGAAAAATATGTACTTTCATATAAAAAGGAAAATCATATAAGACGCTATATAGATATATATATGGGAACAATGTGAAGGTGAGCTGTTAGAGTGAACATATGAATTTTGACTGAGAATGACTGTGTGGGTAAACTAACTAAGCTCTGGCTAAATACCATCATTTCATCATCAACATCATTCTCATATTAGATTATCTACACAGGTAAAGGTATAAAAGGTAGGGAAAAAAGGTATAAGACATTCCTTCGTCTCTCTCTCATCATCCTTTTTCGCTTCTCCAAAAACCTTCTCTCTCTCAGTTCTTCATATGTTTCTTTCTTTTTTCTTTCTCTGTATCTCTCTCTCGTGTGTCTTCTTTTGCCGTATTTAAAAACTATGCATACCTACGAGAAATAATGAAATTTTTTTCAAACTGCATTGTGTCTGACCGTCTGTTTTTATACAGAAAACACAAATGTAGCGTGTTTCTTTTATAAAAGAATTGCTGAAGAAATGATGATGATCATCCTGACGTTGATGATGATGGTGTGTGTGTAGGGGTAGTAATAAGAATAGGGTTGGAGTTTGGATTGGATTGTTGTTCTAAAGTTGAGGTGGAACAGGTAGGGACTTGTTTAAGGCTTTTCAAGTAGAGAAATAGTTTTGGTTCAATTCAATTTCTTCAACAATGCAACACTGCACATTGTTGGCATTGCAATGGAATGATTATCATGATGAAGATGCTCCTGTTACTTGCTACTCCTCCACGGCTGGTACTGCTGCTGCACATTGCAGAGTTTGAAATTAAAGAAAAACTTTGGATTGTTGGTGATGGCAAGGATGATGAAAGAGAGAGGAGGATTGGAATTTGATTTTTTTGTTTGTTGGGCTTCTTTTGATTGTTTGGTGTGTAGTATATAGAATGGTGGAGGTGGTGGTGTTTTGGATTGTTGGTAGGTAGGCATGGCATGGGCATTTATTATGAAATGTAGGTGGAACAATGACTCTGAGAGAGTGCCGCAACAACAGCAGCAGGCCGAGCCAAAAGGAGCAGCAGCAGATTGAGCCCAGAAAACATCTTTTCGTTTGAGGAGATGATGAGGGAATAAAAACGTTTCAAGATTTCCCTTTTTGATTATTTGCTGAATTGCAATGAAATTGGGATGACGATTATGCGGCAATGTGGATAATCTGGAGGACAAAGATGTGAAATGAAAATGAGGAGGAGAACAAGAGAAAGAAAAATTGAGAGAGAGAAACAAGAATTTCATACAAAAAAACGTGTAAAACTCCTGGAATTTTTTGAAACGGTTTTTATGAATGGGAGTGGAACAACAAGAAAGGGACTTCACTTTTCTCTTTTGCTGCTTATATAAGTTGTTGCTCCTGATGTTTCTTTCCTTTACGACTTGAATTCTCTGAAGTTTAAAGTTGCTGACAATGTGATTGAGTGTTGAGAGCTCACTCGCTTACAAAATGAGCTGAAAACTTGAACGAGTACGAGAGAGAGAGATTGAAAGAGGAGAGGATGTATCAATTTTGTTTTTGTTTGGTGTTTGGAATGACAAAAAAATGCGGAATGAATAGGGACTAAATTGTTATTGATACTTTGAAAGAAAGAAGAGGAAGCTCTTTAAAACTAACAATAATTACGCCCACTTTATGTACATTAAGCAATTTTTTATCTAAAATTTGCAGCATTTTTTAAAAGGCTGTGGCTTGAAAATATTGTATTCGTTCACTCACCTTTTTTGGCACAAACAGCGGTAGACTTATTTTTTTCAAACTTGTTTATTTTAAGTAATCCGAATCATGGCAAACAAAAAACTCGTATAAAAACTGAATATTAACAACAACTTTTTACATGGAAGGCTAAAATAGAACTTTACAGTGGCTTAAATTTTCCAAAGTAAAAATTGCAAACTTTCCGTCAGACTGTTAATGGAGGAACTGCTGAAAGAAGAAAATGGTCAGCAGATGAAGTGGCCGACTGACTGAGGAGAATTGCTTTACGTTAGGTAATCATAATGCATAAAAACTGAGAAACGAACACTGAGAAAGTCTCTCTACATGTCTCTCAGTCAGTTTCATCTGCTGCTTGGGCTTTCCAACTTCAACTTATTTAGCAAAAAAGTATTAAATAAAGAGTTATTTGCAGATGCAGTAAACATCATGATCATCATCAACTCTCAGAAGTCAGCAGCTTAAGCACGCCACGGGAAATACTTTTGCTGCTATTGATGCACTTTTACCTTTTTTCTTCTTTAAATAATAGATTTTTTGAACCAGAGAGAGAGTAAAGAGAGACGGAGTGGAGCGCAGATGTGTTATTAAAGTCCATTATAAAGAGAAGAAGAACGCTATTTAACAAATGCATTTATAAATTAAATATTAAACAATCTCCCATGATGATATGATGTACGGAGAGTTGAGCAAATGTAGAGAAATGTGCATATCGATGCATTACACACACAATCAGGAGCAAATATTGAGAGGCTTCACCAAAATCACTAGATATAACTTGACTGACTACCAAAAACTGCAAATATTAAAAGGAACTGCTGCTGATGATAAAATAAAGTGCAAAGATGTAATAAATAAAAGTAAGAGTAGTCCTGTTTTCATGATAATAATATGTTGCGTTTTACAATGCTCCTTCTATTTCCATATCTTATTTCTCTCTGGACAGGTTACTTTTTTATAGAGAGGTTCCTCTCTAATAAATCGGCGGATTCGCGTACAGTAATGAAATGAAATGGGTAATAAGTAATGTAATAATAAGCAATGTTTTGAGCGAGTGAGCAAATAATAAAGCGATTGCTTATATATATGTATGCAAGCATACCATATCATCTGATTATCGCTTTTATTGCAAGTCAAAGTAACTTTAAAAAAGGTTTATAATATACATAATATCACTATTTTTCTTTCTTTTTTTACTTGTTTGACGAATGACGATAGTTTTCATGAATATAAAGCGAAGTGCGAATGCGATACTGGTGATATTCGGGTGATGATGATGATGAAGTGTAACTTTTTTGAAAAAAAGTTAAGGTTTTGCTTAAACATATTGTGATTATGATGAGTCGCGTAGTTAAAATAGGAGCAGACGTGAATATTGCAGGAGTGGAGAAGAGTGGACGACGATTAATATCGTGAGTGAGTTGAGTAGTAGATTGCATTGAACACTAAAATAAGAAGTAGAAGAGGAGATAGAAAAATAATCAGTGCGAAGTTGAACGAAATGCGCGATGTGATGATAATCTGCCTTGGTTGAATGTGGAATGTGCAAGCAAAACAGTTTTTTAAAGCGAATAATAAGCAAAATAGAAGAAGAAGAGGGCCAAGTAAGAGGCAGAAAGCAAAGAAGAAAAGATGAAGAGGACGACTAGACGGGATATAAAAATGGAAAGAGAATGATGATGATGATTAGTAAGATGATGACGATGTGCAAATATGTGTGAGTCAGATTAGTTAAAAAGAAGACGATATATTTTCTTGGATGGATTGATCATGAGATGAGGTGAAGAAGAAAGAAAAAAGGATCATGTATAAAGTTAAATGTACTATGCTGAAGTGAATCTCTTAAATTTTGCACAAAAAAATAAGGAGCAGAGAAACTTTAGACTAAAATTAAGAAGGAAAAAAGGTTGTGCAGTTTATTTTGCAAATAGAGACAAATTCAGTCGAATAGGTTTATATTTGTTGCTGATATACTTAAGTATTCGTTTTGGCATCATTGTTGCTGCTGTGATGCTAATATGATGCTGCTCCTCCTGCTGGTTAGCAATTTTTTAAAAAGAATGTATTCGTCATAGTCATGAAGATCATTTGTTAATGTGATATGTTGGGACAGGCGAAGTTGAGCTGAACTGAAATACTCCTGTGTGTGATGAATTTTTTTCTTCTAGAAGACAGAAAGGGAAGTACGCGCACGTACAAATATGTGCAGATTTTTTATGCACTTTTTTGTACTAGGTATGATTTTTGCACGTTGTTGATGAAAAAGTAGGAAACGCCAGCAGCAACAGTATCATCTTTTTTAATCTAAACCCTTTTTATTCTTTTTTTGCTAAATATATATTTGTTAAAGTTTATTTGAATGTGGTTATAAAGAGATGCTTTTATATATTGTACAAATGTGGCTGGCAGAATGAGAAATGAAACGAAATGCAAAGTTTTTTGGCAAGTTGCCTTGTTTGTAAGATTTTTGTGGTGTGGTGCTGTTGTTGTTGGTGTCAGAGTCAGGGATGGAAGAAAGAAATAGAAAAGGTTTGGGGATGATGATGATGACGATAAGGATGAAAATGATGTGATGTCGGTTTGTTAGATGATCCTCAATCATGATTCATGATGGTTATAATGGTTTAGTGGGAATTTGTTAATTATTAGTGTGCTGTCTTATGGCTGGTTGGCTTTTACTGGATAGAATGGAATGCATTCAACTTTGACCAGTTTGCATTTATTATAATTTCACTTTGTCTTTCTCTTTCTTTGTGTGAGAAAATAAAGTTGCTGCTATGATATGTGAGGGGATGATGATACATGTGGAATTTGATTAGCAGAGATGATTACGAAGAAATATGAGGCTTCTGATTTCTGATGTGGCTCTCTCTCTCTGGAATGCGACTTGTTGTTTATGAATTTACGAAAGAGTTGCGTACTCACTCCCTGTCTCTGAAAAGTTTTATGCATTTTTATGCATTGCAACAACAGCAGATATACAATTAAAATTTATGATGATAATAATAATCATGGTCATTATGATATATTTGCTGTTTTAATACACTTGTTTCCCTTTCAACCTAATCTTGTTCCATAAAAATGTAAATAATAAAAAATGTTCTGCAATGAAATTGAATAAGTACAAGGATAAATTGGATTTGTCAGGGAAGATGAGCATTGTCTTATCAGTACAAAGCAACAGCAGCAGAACCGCACACTGACACAAAAGTAGTGCCAAAACTTGGTGCAATAATAATTCCCATGCGGGTCTCTGTGTTTTACATGCTTGAGGTCTTTTTTAAAAAACTCTGGTGCCCCTGGTATCATATCGCGTTAATCGACATTTTAATAAACAGGATGAAAAAGCTTTTATGACTGAGAGAGACTTCCACGAATCTCGTCCATGTTAGTATGTGTTTACAAAAAACGCTTTTTATCAAATGATGGATGAGGTAATTTGGCACATTTATGGCAATTAAACTCTACCCTTTATCACACTATGAATGTGTTACATCATGCATATAAATCAATAAAATGGTTAGTTAAGTGTGAACTTTCCATTTAATAAATTAAACAACTTTGACATTTCTTTAATTTCAAAATGAATGTCTGTCTCATTCTCTTTATCTTTTTTATTATGCTTCTTTCTCTCTGGTCCAAATTAAGAAAAAAGTATACGCTTTATTACAAAAACATATTTTTTTGAGTATTTTTTGTTTAAAAAATAAATTAATTGACATTGTATATGGCGTTTACATATCATCATAATAAATATAAATGGATTTTGTCTGTGTGAAGCGTTAAAAATATTATTATTTTGTTAGAAAACTTTTTAATTAGTCTTTCTTTGCTCTATTGCTAGCCGCCCCGATTCTTTCTTCTGAATATTCGTCGTCTATCGGATGATGGAGAGGAGGAGGATGACCCACGAGCTTCTTCTTGATGTTGTGGAAAGTGTCTTGAACTAATAATGTTTATTAAAATGATTATTTAAAAACTTATGCAATTAGCAAATTGCCTGCTATTATATTTATTTGTACCTGGTCGTAGCTGTAGACAAATTAGGGAACATGTTTGGCATGAGTTGGCTATACACGGACACAACAAAATAATTTTTAAACACTTTATATCTTAGATTTGAATTTGTTTGAGTTAAAATTAATTGTTCTGTCATACCTAGCCAAAGCGAATAAACTGAAGGCTGGAATGAAAAATGAGAGATTCACTGATCTGGCAGTTGAGTAAATTGAATTAGACCCTCTTGGGTCTGCCGCTGCTGAGGGACGAAGGTCTGGCACTGATTTTTGGGAAAGATTAAGCACTAGAAAAGAGAACACACACACACGTTTTTAGTCCAAATTCCAAAAGTAATTAAAACAATTAAAATATTTCTTTTTCAAAGCACTTGTTTCACCTTCCACATGTTGCTGATCTTGTTTATTCTCTTGCTGGACTTCACTACACTTCACTGCGGAAGTGAAAGAGAAGACCAATGAGAATGGAAAATAATCCAAAACGTTTCATTTTACCCCGGAATTGTAGCAAACTTGTTTGTACCTGTGATATTTATGTTTCGAAACACTTTCTTTGCGCACCAACGTTTTACGGAGCAAAGGGACGGGTCGCGGATGGGAATCTTTATATTTATAGAGATCCGTTTGCCACCCATTCATTTGTTAAAAGATGAAATGTAAAAAGGGATGAAGAGATTTGTGACTTGAAGATGAAACAAGAATAAGGCTTCCTTTTTATACTGATTCATGAATGAAGACGGATACACCATACATCATTGGAGGAAGCAATAACAATGATAATGAATAGCAAGTGATTAAAGTAATGATGAGATGAATGACGGAGAAATGATCTAAAGTACTTGCATACACACATCCTTCCCGTATAAGTATACTGCACTTGGGCTACTTTGAAAAAAACGTTTAATTTATTATTATGCATTTTTTCATTTCAGCGATGAATGTCAGGGAGGAACATGCTTGACGCTTATATATTTACAAACCGTTTAAAAATAGAGTTTTTATTTTGGAGAGTGAAAATTTCGTTTAAAAAACGCGAGAGGTAATAAAATAGTATTCAATTTTAACTTTGTAGCACCGCTCTCCATCATAAAAATCCTCCCATTAAAGAAAAAAGGACTCATTATCAATATCATCAAAATTTTCATAAATCTTTTTGCCTTTCTCTTCTATTTTACTATAAAAGTATAAGGTTTCAGTGAAATAGAGTAGTCGAGTATGATTAACAATCATGATCCTGAAGTGAGTGAGAAATTGCAGAAAATAAGATTGTGGGATGCCACATAAACCTAGAGGACGGAGACAAACAAACCATTATGTTTCTTATCTTAACCCGAAAATTCTAGAAAGGATTCATCATCAGTAATATAAGAAACGCCATTCAAAACAAACCAAAAAATGATGATGATCGCTTATACTTTTTTATAACTTTTCATTCACAATTTTTTAAAATCCTGCTCATTATCCGCTTACAATTTTCTGCACACATTAATAAATAAGTAGTTTTTTTCCACACCTGTGCTTCTATTGCATTACATCTTTTAAAAATTTGCCAATCCTCGGTTTACCCACTATAGTGTCCAACACCATTCAAACAATGCTTCTATTAATAGAACCAGGAAAGATTATAAAAAAGAGAAAATTCATTTATCATTCTTCGTCTTCTTGATCATCATTATTATCTTTTGAATGTTTAGAGAGGGATGAATGAAAAAGAATAGAATTGGCATTTCTATTGCTGCTGTAGAAAACGACGTAAAAGAAGAAGAGTCCTACTACTAGAATGATGCTTGACATTGTTTCTTGAAAGAATTCTTGGGGGAATTGACTGTGAATGCAAAAAAAATAGATTCTCTCACTTCTCAATTGGGGGATGAAACATTATAATTTTGACTAGAGGAGAGGTGGTGACGACGATGCTAATCATGAACAAGGAGCAGTGTGTGCAGTTGTTGAGAGGGTTGATTCGTTATTTTGAGATGTGACCTAGTAAATATGAATTCAATGAGTAACTCAAAGGAGAGGGATGATAAAGAGAAGAGATATTTAGGGAGTAATTTTGGACCTTAATTACTTTTTTAAGAAAATATAAACACGTCTCCCACTTCGTATTTATAAACATAAAAATACCAAAGAGCTTGTACTTTGGTGTAAGCATTTTTTGTTTGGGTTCTGTTTTTTCATATAAACTTGCATGATTTATGATTATGGCTTTTCTCTGGCGTGTTTATTTGAATTATGATGAAGATTGTTTGCTGTTGGCTGTTGCTGGTCTTTAACAAACCGTTTTAATTTCACTGCCATCTTTCAAGAAGTCTTGTTCTTATCAAGACATAGGGCTTCAGTTGAGGATGAATTTTACTGGTGAGTGGTAAGGTGGAGCTAGACAAGTTGAAAGGGTTTCTGAGGTTGATTTTGATCACCTTTGTTCAGTTTTTGAGGTATTATTGCATATTTACTCTTATTTGTTTGCCGCAAAGGGCCAAGAAGTAGACTTATTTTGCTGACTTATTCAAGCTATATACCGGTAGGTTATTATTGTTGGATCCTTCTCTCAACAATTTTAGTTATAGAAAATGTAACCAGTCGGTTCAACAGCCACCCACTAACTTATTTTTATATATACAAAATCACGATTTCTTCCAAAATTCCAAAAAATTATACAAGAATCAATTTACTCTTCAAAATGTTGTGCAATATCTAGAAATCATATATATTTTTGGATACTCTTTTTGCCTACGCCTTTTAAGCTTTTCTAATTAGATCAACATTGTTATTTTTAAAAAATTATTTCGAAATCAATACAAATCCCAAGACAAAAACTTTCATTGATTAGTTTTGGAATAAATGATCTTATAGCATATTATCCACCCTCATTATGTTATTTAACCTATTATATTGTTTTGGGGGGATGGTAATAGTTGAGCTGATGAGATATTCCCTACGTTTTTAGAGTTTACCTACGCATAAATATGCTCATCATCAACAAAACAATTTTTAAAAACAATGTAATTCGTCCTTGGACACACTACATCAAATTTCTTTTTAATAATCAAACCACCACCACCATTATCAACAATTATCATTATCATTTATATACTACGCATAGTCATTATCAAATTTTAACTTTTACACGTTGCCTTTTTATACTTTGTTCTAATATCTTTGCTGTTAAATTATTGTGTTGTTGAACAAACCAAATTAAGAGCGACCAAAAATAATAATGGTAATGGTAATATGACTCTTCCTACTTTTATTACAACGCTTTTTTGATTGAATGCTTTGTTGTTTGTTGTACATATTATTCTTCTGTCACCCTCTGTCTTCTATCCCTCTCCAATCCCTTCATGTAGGTTTGAAATGAATAAAATCGTGTAACGCGTCATTTTCTTCTTTTCATCATTGAATTTTTGTAGCAGTTTTGCATTCGTCATTCGATTTGTATTTTAATAATCATTTAATGTTTGGTAATGTGTGTGGAGCCATCATTATTATACGGGTTAAGTTTATAGTATGCTAATTTTTTTTCGAAATGAATGAATGAAGGGATGCATTTTTTATTTGGATTCAATTCTTGGTCGAGCAAGAAGAAGAAGAAGAGATAGATGAAGGGAGCCGCGCCCTTTTTTGTTGTACGGGTTTCTTATTTAATAAAATAGACTGCTCTTGTGCTCCTGCTAACTTTTTGCTAATATGTTAGCATATTATGTGCGTGTTAAAATGAATTTTTTTCTCTTTCAGTTTGGAATTTGATTACTATTTGGAGATAATAGGATAATTTACGAGGTTATATAGATTATATGGACTGCAGAAAGGAACTTGTTGCTTTATGTTTCGTAGCTGGAAATCTTAATTATAATAAATTGGAGGAAAAGAAGAGAGGTGTAAAAACGAGAGAGGATGAATTGATGACTGATGATTGATGAGATGAATGGATAAGTAAAGGAAATAGTAAAGTAGGAACAGCAAAAATATTATGGTAATTGGGGATTAGATACATATGGAGCCAAAATGAGTAAAGTATTTTGTCCGTTTTACTGTTTAATATTCCAATATCTTACAAAGAACAATGGCAGCGACGTGTACTACAGATTATGGCTGATGTGACGCTGTGACAAAAGATAGTGGCGTGATCCGATTTGGATTTTTCAGTGTTGTAATATTTATTGGCAATGGAGATTGATAAAATGCTAATGGCGTGCCACATTCCTATAGCTTTTAATGGCAGTTATAAGTGACTGGAAAAATCTTAAACTTGATTAGGAAAAACGGACAAGAAAAACTCACTTTTTGCTAGGCTTTTAGTATTAGTCACTCGTATTTTGTATATTGATAATATTTTAGTACGGGGACATTATATTCATGACTCAAAGTAGGTTTTTTGGAGAATTCATGACTAAAAGTTTAATCTGTTACTTTGTCCTTCCAATGCTATCTAGTATCTACGTTTAGTATTGGACTGTCGTTATTTCGCAGATAAGGTACTTTGCAAAAGACTAGTAAAGTCGAGTCATTACGAATCTATCATGATTTATTTGGTAGCATTAGTGAATTACAGAATTGCTGTTAGTTTGGAATAGTATGTAAAAAGTCATCTTTATCAGCAGCAAACCGCAAATGATGGTTATTTAGAGAAAAACTTAATTTTTTATGTTTATGCTTGCTATCGTTTGCTTATAGTAATTTTTTACTTTACATGCCGGTTAGCTACTCTTTGTGCGAGCTTGTACGTTTTAATTAACACTATACAACTATGTAATTTAATTTTGAAACCATAACTGACCCTAACCAAAATTAATATTAATTACCCACCGAGAGCCTTAATTGTAACACTGTTACCTGTTTGACAAGTAGATAAGCATATGAAACATCTTTCTTACAAAGCATCGGGTCAATTTGCCCCCTCAAATTGTGCTACTTTGTATCATGACGTTGCTTCTGAAGATTTAATTTTTGCAAAGAAGAGCAATTAATTAAACATTTAACAACAATGCTTCTTTTATTAGCTTGTGAGCTTCTTCTCTGGCAGTTATTATAATTAATGTGCATATGCATATTATACAAATCACGTTTACGTTATTTATATGTAATTTAACTGTAAAACATCAAGTACCTTTATCAAATTACAAGCATATTGCAAGAATGAACCTAATAAAGCAATTATGAATGACGACACTTTGACTAAAACAGGATCATAAAGAAGTTCAGTAACTTAATTGATTGAATCGATTTATTATTATTAGTAGCTGTGTGTATGATTACATAACTTCTGAAGCTGTCAATGAAACGTATTAAAAATCCATGAAATTTATGACTTATCCCGTCACGTTTCTACTAGAACACATGACTACTTCAATTAAATTCTGATGTGACAATTTCACACTTTGTGAGATTTGATTACAACTGCATAATATGCACACAACCTCACTGATAGTATGATTATCTCACGACTTAAAATCAAACCTGACCTTGTAATCAACGATGAGGGAGTCAATATCTGATCATGAAATGCATGCAAAATGCCGAATTTTATTATTAATTGCAATATTTTAAAAAATAAATCAAATTTCTTATTATCCATGGGGGAATCTGAAATTTGTTTTAAAAAATTGCGCATAGTTTGTCCTTCAAAACAACCTTTAAAATGTCCAGTTCCATCCAAACAAAACCTGATTTCCACAGTCAAAGAATACATCGAACTTTCTCTAGTCAAAAAATCATTGAAACCCTAAAAATAATCTCTGGTTATGACGTAGTAGCAGCACACACCCCTTAGAATAAACAAGGCCAGATCCGAACGTATTTTAAACAAAAGACAAAAATCCTCCAAAAAATAGAAAATGCGAGTGTGTTTGCGATGATATGCCTATCCTTAATGCAAAGTAGAACAAGTTCACAAAAGCAACTATATTTTTCCATGATGGGATACGAAAAGAAGTAAAAGTTTCTCTTTAAAAATTCAAGGTTATGTAGCTGCGCGTTTATATGCGTATGCAAGTAATCTATCCACACAACCCTGCAGTATTACTCATAGAAAATTTCTTGAAAATGATTATGACAACGATGTGGATATCTCTGAGGGACATGCTCTGAAACTTCTGCAAGATGTTTACATATTCAAGCAAATTCCACCCGTAAAATGAAAACAGGTTACTTTTTAACCACAAAATATTAGTTTTTTATGCTCTTTGCTTTATCTTTTGCTGGATAAACTTTTGCATTTTTATGATTGCCCACCTCCTGCGTACAGAGGATGATGCCGCTTGTGCTGGCGGCGTGCACCACGTGAAAAAATCTTTGAAAAAACAGTTCAACAACCCCGAACAAAAACTTCCTCTTTCTTTCCCTGGAGAAGTGGAAGATTCTGTCGATGGTTTCACTGCATTCTTCTTTCCCTCGACAAAATGTACGTGCACTTTACACACGCAATCATTTCCTTTTTGACCTTCAATTAAACATTTTTTTTATTCGTATTAAATTAAATCATCTTTCCGTGTACAGCGTTTTATCTAATCTCCGGTCAATGTATCGCCGCTTTATGTTGGATTATTCAGTAAATGTAAAAAAGCGTTTGTTCTTGCTCTGTCCCTTGTTGCCCCTCATATAAGCAATACCATAAGTACCCTGTAAAAGTAAAGCAAATTTAGAAACAAAAACTTGTTCATCTCAGCCACTGCTATTTACTGAGAAGGACTAAGAACCACCCTGATACCTACTTATTTGACATAACTGAACCGTCATCACCGCCATTATTACAATCATCATCAGACAAGTTACCAAAATTAGGTAACAAAAAAGTCACTATAAAAAACAACAACAGAGACCAGAGATATACACTCAAAGAATAGCAAAAGCCTTTTTAAACTCCTCCGACTGCATTCAAATCGATTTTTTAAATAATTTTCTACACAAAAAAACTGCACTGCATCATCAAAAATTCCTAATATTACGACTACAACATTTATCGACTCGGCATTCACTTCTTCTGCTTATCACAACCATCGTCATCCCCACAAAACTTATCCTCTAAAAAGATTATGCCAATGCCAAAAAAAAATCTTCGATATATATACGTTTTGGTGCCTGGGTTCTTTGTAAAAGAAGAAGAATCTCAGGATCAACGCATAGTAATCATTTTGTAAAAAGCCTCCCTACACACCATCATCTTTTCTATTTCTGTGATGTATTTAAAATAGCAAGAAAAAAGCAAGTCCCAAAAACATTAATCGTTGTATCGGACCATGCAAAAAAGTACCTTTCAAAAAATAAAAATGATTTTTAATGCTTTAAAGACATGTCGATATAATATGATCATCCTCAAACAACCCCCAAAAATATACACAGAAACTCCTTTTGCATATCATTATTACGCGAATATTCTCCTGATACGACGCCCAATAATCATCATCACCAACAACATCTGCAAAATGCATTTTATACTTATCATCATCTTTATTTTAACTGAATTTACAAAGTAAAATCTCTCCCTGTTTTTAGTTTTAACAATGCTTTATATACCTAAATAAAAATCCCTTTGCAAAACAGCTAAATCTGTAGTATTTTTGTGTTTAAATTTATACTAAAGCCGAATATAATAAGTTACATCTCCCTACAAGCCTCTCTGCCACCAGCCTTTACTGCATTGTTGAAGAAAGATAAGAAGTGCCTTGATATTCGACATCGCTTTAATATGTCATGCGTATGGATCAACATATCTACGGACATTCATATATTAAGCTTACCATCAACAACTCCAATGATTAGTATTAGAGACTTTGGCTTTTTGAGAGAGAAGACGAAAAAAAACTCGTATATTTAACAAGGAATAAAGTAACCCAAGACAGTCAGTCATCAGAGGTAACTCGTCGTAGATACACGAGTGTAGTTACCCTTAAAAGTTTGAGAAAGACAAAGATACATAGTAAGGGAGAGAGAAGTAAATTAATATCATTCGACAAAATTGTTACGAGACTACCTGCTTCTTTAATAGTAGTAGAGTAACTAGTAGCCCACTCCGCGCCACACGTTTAATATACTTATTACTACCCCCTTTCGAAAAAAAATCATTTTAAAATAATAATAAACCTTATTATTACTTAGGGAGAGGGTTAGATTATAATAACGAGAGACGCTCATAAGCTCAAAATCTAAAGAGAGAGAGTTCTTTATTCCATTTCAATAAAAGGTTCTAGTATTTGAATTTGACCTATTGCAATATATATAGATTGTTATTTAACAGATTTTTTTTTCAGAGTTTGTTTCGTCATAATAATATTCTTAATTCATCTTGTCCTCATCATCATCCCTTCGTCAATTTTTTTATTTGATATAGTACCAACTCCGTGTGGCTTCTGTTGTGATCCTTTTGTGTAAAAAGGAGAAAGAAAAAAGAACGAGTGGACCGTTTTCGTATTTTATTATTGGACTACTGTGCAAGATTTTTTAAAACAAAAAAAATCGCAAAACGTGTTTTGATTTAGATTTTTTTGAAAGAAATAGGTTTGTGTTTGATTTGGCTTTGATTTGAGAGAGAGGTTTTTGGACTGTGTTTTTTGGTCCCTTGATATTTTTATCACTGTGTGATTTGGTGGCGGTGTTTTTTGGTAGTTGTGGACTTGCTTTTGCGAACGAGAAAAAAAGTATTTTAATAGTTTATTTTGTAATCAATCGATTGATTATTTCAAGATGAGGTCGTCTTGTTGGTGGTGGGGCTGTAATCGCAGAGCAGTTGCTGCAGGTTTTTTCGGGGTTTTGTTCTTGTTGATGATCTCAGAGATTAGCTGTCAAGGTAAGGCACTATATACGTTACGTTTTTAATATTATAGCTTATGTAATGAAAACAACATGAAAATGCAATTTAAATAGAGTGTTATGCAATCAAGTATATATAGACCCCTTCTATTTTTTAGAAATGGAATTTCCCATGTAAATTATGTCAACTCTCTGCCAAAGAAAAATTTGGTTTTAGTATATATAATGACGAAATTATGTCAAAGATTAGAATTAGTTCAAAAATATTTCGTTTTTGATTTCATATCACATTATTCATGTGATTTTTTATCGTTTTTTTGTGTAGGCAGCAAAAGTCAATCGGATAGTGGTAGTAGCAGCAGCAGTGGTGGCAAAGGAGAGTCGGAAGAGTTTGAAAAGGAGCTTTGTAAGGAGAAGGAGGCAGGTGAATGGTTCCGGCTTGTCGCTGGCGAAGGGGACTCTTGTCGTGATGTCATTCAATGCACCTCTTCCGGGCTGCAAGCTATCAGGTACTTTTTTTCTGTTCTTTCTTCTTCTTCTTCTCTTTACCAATTTGTTTCTTACTTAACTATTATTATTATGCACACATATCATAAATTATATTTTAAAAAATATATATAAACTAGACACATCCTCTCTATGAAAAGTCTTTACAAAGACTTCTAATATGATTAGCATTATTTATAACTGCCAAAAAAATCTAGGCATTATTGTAGGAAAACCTTTTCCCTCTTAAATAATCATTGTCGTTTTTAAATAACTATAATGTTCACATATAAACTGACTTCTCTCACATATATGTTTTTTTGAAATGTAGAACAAATTCGTTATCATTCATATTATTTATATTATTATGCAAACGATAATGTTTTTAAAATGGTCCCTCTCTGACTGACTGAGAGAGTGTAGGAATAAGGCTTCTCTCATCACAGAGAGAATTTTAGTTAATAAGGAATTTAGTTTTTTGATGTGAGAAAGGAGACTTGGACAGTTATAGTAAGTATTCAGTCATGCGTAATAAGGAATGAATATATACACAAATAGATTATCGTAACTTGCATTTTGCTTAAAAATGTAGTTAAAAATATTTCATAATATTATAGCGATAATAATGAGAGTTCTCTCTCTAAAAAGGAATTTGGGTTTATTGAAGCGTGTCTGTTTAAAAATAAATTATCATTTTTGTTAAACTTATTTTTCAACATTTTATTATCATGATATATAATAATAATATTCGTGTTACGTGCTCTGTTTGAAATGTTTCAAGAGAAGTTGGTGGCTTTTATTTTTTTTGAGCTTATATTGTGTATTTGGCTGTAAATTGGCAGGCCCATGGTGGGTGGGCGTCTAAATAAAGAGATACATAGAGGATTGTTTTTTATATAGGTTGTCCATATGGAAAAAGGAAAGGAATTACTAGTCAAACAATATTTTAAACGAGGAATTAGCTTTGAAAAGGAAATGAATTGTATCTCTCTTGAGTTGAAGGTTCAATGGGCATGAAATAGGGATTTAAAATTGTTGTGTTCACTTTTTAATTGCTTTTTTAAGGTATGAAAAGTCAAAGTGAATGAGATAAAAGTACTTTAAGCTTTGTGTTTTGGGGCATTTTGATACGGACGTGATTTTAAGATTTGTTTTGTCTGTTTTTGGTCATTTTTTACTTCATTTTTAAATGATTTTGAAGCTTTGTTTCATTTGACTGATTAGTTAAATTGGTATTTTTTACGGGACTGTATTTAAGACTATTTTTATAATCACACGGATATATTTTTCACAATATGTCAAGGTCTAGTTGGTAGATAATGGCATGAAACTATCATAAATGAAATTAACCTTGTCAAAATTATATGGTTTGGTTTGTTCCTTATTCAAATCAAGCGTAGGTACCCCTCTCTCACACTCCCCTTCGTCGTCTCTGCTCTGATTTCTTATTTGACGATTATCATGAAGTTGATCTTGATACTTTTTTCCTTACGAGAATGAATGAAACTAACTTTCTATATGTATATATTACAGATGTCCAGCCGGCCTTGCGTTTGACATTGAAAAGCAGACTTGTGACTGGAAGGATCAAGTGAAGAGCTGTCATAAGAAAACTAAGGAAAAGAAGGTAAGCATATATACGATGCAGTAACGCACAAGTCCTTCAAAACTTCCTTCGTTTTCACTTTCTTTTGAGATGAGAGGGAAAAGGAATTTCTATTTTTAGAATGGGCTTGTATAACATGCATTGACAAAAAGAGTACCTGTTTAATACCTTGTGTTTATATATAGGTCAAGCCATTGTTGTATACTGACGAGCCACTCTGTTCTGATGGGCAACTCGCTTGCGGAGATGGAATCTGTATGGAAAGAACGCTTTTCTGTAACGGAGAGAGAGATTGTGCTGTAAGTCAAGTTGAAAAATATTAACGAACTTGTTTTAAGAAAGAGGATGCCTGAAAATTAAACTGATTAATTTGCATGATATATAGGACGGCTCCGACGAAACCTATTGTGACATCAACCACGATCCTAACAGAGCTCCACCCTGTGACAAGTCTGTTTGCGTTCTCCCCGACTGTTTCTGTTCTGAAGATGGAACTGCCATTCCTGGGGATCTTCCATCTGATAAAGTTCCTCAAATGATCACCATCACTTTTGACGATGCCATCAACAACAATAATATTGAGCTTTACAATGAGATCTTCAATGGAAAGAGAAAGAATCCAAATGGTTGTCAAATCAAGGCTACGTTCTTCCTTTCCCACAAGTACAGTAACTACTCTGCTGTTCAAGAGATTCACAGGAGGGGACACGAGATTGCTAGTCACTCAATCACTCACAATTCTGATGAGAACTTTTGGAGTAACGCTACCGTTGATGACTGGGCTAAAGAAATGGCTGGAATGAGGATTATTGTTGAGAAGTTTGCTAACATTTCTGATAATTCCGTTGTTGGGTTAAGAGCTCCATACTTGAGGGTTGGAGGGAATAATCAATTCGTTATGATGGAAGAGCAAGCTTTTCTTTATGATTCCACTATCACGGCTTCACTTACTAATCCTCCACTTTGGCCTTACACTATGTACTTCAGGATGCCCCACAGGTGTCACGGGAACCTTCAGAATTGTCCTACTAGGTCTCATGCTGTTTGGGAAATGGTTATGAATGAGTTGGACAGGAGGGAGGATCCAAGCATTGAGGAGGATCTTCCTGGATGTGCTATGGTTGACTCTTGTAATAATATCTTGACTGGGGATCAGTTCTATAACTTTTTGAACTACAACTTTGATAGGTACGCGGTTTGAGGCAAATCATGTATACGTTAGTTTATGGAAGTATGATTGTATCAAATAAATACTGAAAAATGTATTTTGTATTTTCTTATAGGCATTATCAGCAAAACAGAGCTCCACTTGGACTCTATTTCCACGCCGCTTGGTTGAAAAACAATCCAGAATTCTTGGAAGCTTTCTTGTATTGGATTGATGAGGTTTTGGAGAAACATGAGGACGCCTATTTCGTTACAATGACTCAAGTTATTCAATGGATGCAGAATCCAAGGACTAAGGGTGAGGTTAAGAGCTTCGAGCCATGGAAGGACAAGTGTGACGTTTCTGAAGGAAGAAGTTGCAATGTAGGTGTAAGACTTGAGTCGTTTTATGGAAAAACCACTGTGACAATTTTAGTATACGCTATAGTTTACAATATATAAATTGTTTACTAATTTTATATTGTTTTCAATTTTTTTGCAGAATCCCAACAGTTGCAGTCTCACATCCAAGGAGCTCCAAGGGGAAACCATTCGTCTTCACACATGTATGAGGTGTCCCAATAACTATCCATGGCTAAATGATCCAACTGGAGACGGATTCTTTTAATATGATGACCATTCTTTATAATCCTCCATTTAACTTCATTTTTATATTTCTAATTAATCATTTTTACATAAATGAGCGAACAACGAGAAGAAAAACTGTAAAAGACTCCCAAACAATAATTTTTATATGAAAAACAACTTTAATTTTTACAATTTTTTATATGTAATGATAAGTACGTGCGTGTTTTTATATATACTTGATGTAATTGTGCAATTTCAACTATAATTATGTTTTTGGTGCGTTTTATTAGCACGTGCGCGTATTATATAATATTAAAATAGTTTTGTAGCACCACACAAAAAAAGTGATATATGATTTTTATATTGAAACAAGTGCTATGAATGGTAAATTTTTTGTGACAAATTATTTTCTAGTTTTAAATAGGGTAAAAAATAGTATATAAGAGAAGATGAAGAAGCGTTTTAATATTGATGAAGATCGAGAAAGGACTTTTTTGTACACTTTTTTAAAATGAAGATAAATTAAGGTTGTGTTTTTTGAGGACGTTTTTATGATAATATCGTACGAAGAAGAAGAATAAAAAGGAGAAGTTTATAAAAAACTTTTTGTGTTCTGCTTATTTGTTTTTCTACTGCTTCTAATTAACCAATTTTATAATCATTATGATACAAGTCATTAAAGATCTCTTCAAAAAAAGCCTTCTCTCATTATGATAATGCTCTATTTCATTTCTCTCTGGTATTCAAGGGCATTGCAAATGACAAAAATGGGTACGCAAAACCTTTCTCCTTTCACATTTGATAATTTTATGGAAAGTTTAAGATCATTATCAATTTAATTTCTTTAAAATTAATCTAATTATTTATTTAAATTTCTTATAAACGAGTTCAAATTTCCGTTTACATGATTTTTGAATTATGTTTATCATAAATTAGGGGCTTTGACATCATCTCGTGATTTTGTGTTTTCTGCTTATTAAATTGAGTATACCTCCTTTTCTATTTAATTGCAATTATCATAACATTATGTGCAAATATTGCGTAATGAACAATAACATGACTAGACAGCTTACACGATTGAATCAAATTCATTTTGTGTTGTCTGATTTTTGAGATTTTTGCATAATATGACTGACTGATACGATGATGTTTAGTGGTGATAGTGATGATTATGACACTGATCATGATTGCATTGCATACTTCTCTACATTGTTTAAAAACTAGAGAGATGAGCGGAATGAAACTCGATATCCATCTTCAATAGTAATTCCTGAATTTAACATGTCGACGAGACTAAATTTATTTGCAGTTATACTCGTTTTATTGTTTAGAAATAAACTCTAGTCATATTTAGGTCAGTAAATTTATATGAATTAAAGTAGTACAGACAGCAGGTAGAAAAGGTATGCAATTCTATTAAAGTAAAAGCACTTCCCGGTAGAATAACAGCCAGAAATTAATTTTTGACTCAATTCATACTCATCCAGTTAAATTTATGGCTATAATAAGAAAGTGATTTTTTATAATGAGGATATAACACTGCTTGTATAATATTTAATGCATGAGCATGATTTATATTTTATATTCTACAACTTTTACTTTTTTCTTTTCATTGTCAGGAATGCTTCAATCAAAAGTCTTTCTTGACTTATCAAAAATGTCGTTTTAATGGAAAACTATGTGATTATTATGATTATGACGCACATGAATTTAAAAAGTGAAGCTAATCTTGAACTAGACACAAACTTTTAAGCATATATTGATCGTATTTGTGCTTATTCTCAGAAATCATTAACAGCATCTACTATTTATTTTTTACGCTTTTCCTATACTTTCAAGTCAACTCGCTCGTTAAAAATAAACTGTCTTGTTATTAGTGATTTTTCTTTCATAAAAAAGGTAATTTTGGTTTATTTTTCATTTTTTAACACTTTCCATAGAAAAACTCAAGCAAGCGCATCAACAACTTTTTAACAGCGTAATAAAAGCAATGAAATTAAAAGAATAACAACACTTTAACGTGTTACACAAACGACTAAAAGTGCCATATTTCATACCAATTCACAACCATATAATCATGTCATGATATCATCATCATTATCCTTAATGGTTTTCAATAAACTCGGTATCTACCAGAAAATCGTTCTTTATTATAGCATGTTTAAAAGGAACAAAGAGTGGAAGGAGAAAATCCAAATTTCACTTCTTCATATAGTCATAGATTTCGAATCTGTCTGTAATAAAAAAAACTGAATTCGTCAACCTTTAAAAAATGTTAAGCTTGAACAAGAGTTTGTATACAGGAGAAGAGAGCTTTATGTGTATCGTGCACATATTCAAGTTTATGTCAAAACCTGAGGATTACAATAAAAGGCAGCAAGCCTGACTAGGCACTAGCTCGATGTTTTTTTGTAGATCTTAAAATTAGATATTACTTTTTCAAATATACTGTGGCAAATTTTCCTGTATTATTTCTGTATTGGCATACATTTTAAGTAATAATGGTCTATTCAAATGTTTGCTATTATCTGTTAATTAGTGCATTAGTTTAGTTTGTATACAGGCTTGTATACTGAAAAATATATACATTACATTTTAAATTTTGTAACGGTCACTTCTAACGGTGATACCGTTAACCCAATATCGCTGAAAAGTTATACAGCTCATCTTTAGGCAGGTGTCTTTTAACTTGCTAAATTTCATTGCAATATGTTAAGCCTCGTGCGAGCAGACAGACAAACAGACAATCATAATAAAATCATGATTAGCTCTTCGAGCTAGTAACAATTTTTTCTTAAACCAGAATTTGTTAGTTGAAACGAGGTGTGTGTAAAGCTATGTAGCATACATGCACCGAAATAATATTGAAAAGAATATAGCAAAGTTTTTCATTTTATGTCAAGATTCCTCTCGTAATAGGGAAAGCATTGAACAAGCCATACTTTGGTGGTAAAGAAGAGAACCTCCATACATCACTTTTTTAAGATCAGCAGGTATTTGTGAAAATTGAAAACATTTGTAGTTTATTTTTTTAAAACAGTTAAATTTGGAAAATTATAGTCACTAATTGACCAATTATAATTTGTAATTAATTGAGCCAAATTTATTAAAGGTAAGTTTTTAAAATTCAAAATGCGTATAAAAGTTAAGGGGTGGTGGTGCTACTGTAATTAACTTTTAATTTAATGGAGAAGCTAGTTAGGGATAAGGAAGTTTTGCGTTGATTAGTTTGTAATTTTTAACAAGGGTATTTTGTTGATTGTTATTTGAAGAACGGACGGAGAGGGGACGATTTTTTAGATATAACTTTCTCTTTTTAAATAGGTAACTTTGAAAAAATCATTTTCTAATTTTTTGTTGTTTTATTTTTCAGGGTGTGAAAACTTTGTTGTGAAGATGGCACGAGGACAGCAAAAATTACAGAGTCAGGCTAAAAATCAGGAGAAGCAGGTGAGTCAACTAGTTTTTTAAGTACCTGTTTTAGTAATAATTAATGAATAACTTGAATAATTAACTTAAATGTTATGTAATCAGGCCAAGATGAAGAAGCAGCAAGGGCACAGTTTGCAAGATCAAAAGGCAGCCGCAGCTAAGGCCCTTGCTATTAGCTGCTCAGTTTGCAAGGTAAGATACACTCGAGCTTAATTAATGTTGCTAAAATTGTAAGGTGATTAAATCTGCTACATGGGTGAAAAATTGACAATTAACTTTTTAAATTTTAGGCCCAAATGCCTGATCCGAAAACGTACAAACAACACTTTGAGAACAAACATTCAAAACTACCTCTTCCAGACGACTTAAAAGATGTATAATCTCTCCTCTACGACTACTAATGTAACTCAAGAGAACGTTCCCGTTTTTACTAAACAATAATTAATACTTTTTTAAAAGTCCATTTAAAAATTGTATTGCTAACATTTCATTGTTTGTTCTACAAAAAAAAGTACACACACATTACCAAAAAGAATAACATCGTTTTCAGCAATTGTTAATCATCATCATCAACTTTATAAAACTTTTAAAATTGTCTACATTTTTTGCAAGTATACTACAAAAGAAGAGAGACAAACTATTATATACTGAGTGAGAAAAAACCTGATGATATTTGTGTTACTCTCCAGTTTATTTAAGAATTTAATTATCACATCAGCATTTTTTCTGTTTTTCTTTAAGAAGAAATCCTACGTAATGTTATAAGATATTTTTGATTGATATCTTTTGAATTGTATTAATTATAGCAATAATAATTTGTGTAAGGTTATTAGTTTTTGAATTCTATAATTGAATGCAAAAGAATTTGTATTTTTCAGCAATAGGAATTACTTTGATACTATTTTTCACATGAATTAATAAGTTAAATGTATGGCAGGCTTGTTTTTTTGGGCCAGAATTGATTTGAATTTGATTATTCTGATTCGTTTTCAGTAATTAAATACAAATAACTTTACGCTACATAAATATTATACAAACAATGAATAAAGACGTGTCTTAATATAAGTAAGGATAATATGGTGGAGACATTAAAGCATTATGTTTAAAAGAATTTAACTAGTGTGGTCGAAGAAACATGAATTATTTATCCTGTATCACTAGACAATATTTAGCTTTATGAATTTTGAGACATTTTAGGGAAAACACGTTTTTTGCGCTGCTGTTAGAAATGTCGAAATGTGGTTGCTCCTTTCAAATCGTTCGAATTGGAAAGCACGTGAGACACACTGTAAAAACGCAGAGTGGTGTTGGATAAGATACCTCTCCATGGGTTCAAAAACACTGTACATGTTGGTAGTTATAAGACGCATCTACTTTGCAGTATCGTTCCAAATGCTCCTCCAAATTTCTAAAAATAAACTGACTTTCTGCGTGATGCTCTTGATCATTTTCTTTCTGATATCTTCTCAATAGGTTAGTTATGTTATATAGCACGCAGCCGTTTTAAAAGCAATTGCACATGATCGTTATCTGATGACAAAATATATATAAAATATCATAAGATTCGGTCTTTTTTTTGTGGTGACGACGGAGGCAGTTGATATTTTATTTCGCAATAGATTTTATAGGTAAAAAAAACTTGGTTTCTTTTGAGTGTTCAAAACTTACCAAAGAATAGGCTTCATCCATTTTGAAAAAGACACACACACACTGCAATAGCAAAATAATAGAGCCAGTGATTGTGCGAAATATTTATTTATCTCGTTGTTGTTGTGAGTAAATTTCTGTAAAAATTTCGCTAGCCAAGGAATTTCGTAGTTTACTATTCCGGGACTATCACTGGAAACGGAATTTTATTGTGAAGGAAGAGGAACGGTATAATCGTTTGCTACAACAGGAAGGACAAGCTAACAACAGGGACAACTCTTCTTCAAACATGTCGGGAGAGATTAGGAGTAGAAAAAATAAAGGTGGGAAGAAAAACAAAGGTAAAATTAATTAAGGTTTGGAGGAGTTGTTTTAGACTTGTTATGATAGCGGATAATGTTCTGAACGTAGTAATGACTTATTTGCAGGAAACAAACGAAAGCAATCCCAAACACTGCAGGATTATGAAGATGAGCTCTTGTCCCAGTCCCAACAATCAAGTAATGTTGAAGACGAGGATGAAGAGGATCTTTCCCGTTTCTACAGTGCCCAACACAGGGACTCTGAGGCTTCGGATATGGGTGAGGAGGAGGATGCAGAATACTACGATGATTCGTCTTCAGTTTCCTGCTTATACAAATCAATATTTCTCATCTTGCTCGTGATACTTGGAGGGATTGCGACTATTGTTTTAATTGATGAAAATAACGCTGGATTGCTTGTTAAAGACGATTTTGGAAATGATGGTGAGCATCAAAGTGAAGGGATTATCTTGGATGTGAATAATAATAACCAGCATAATGAGGGGGAAGGTGAGCACGATGAGCATGGTCATGATGAAGAAGAGGCTGCCGGTGGGCCCGTTGACATTGGGGAATTTGTTGAAAGGGTTGTGAATAGTTTTCGGTTTAGTGAGTTATTTAGTGAGCGTAAGTCAAAAATTTCTTTTATTTCTTTGTAATTAAAATTATTTAAATATGGAATATAATGTCGTGTGTTTTTTTTGTAGAACCTGAAGAGCACCACGATGATGATCATGGGCACGACGAAGGAGATCATGAAGACCATGAACACGACGAGGGGCAAAGTGAGATGGATCAAGAGCAATATTCTGAGCCTGAAGAGCAAATTCAACAAAATGAACCCGAACCTGAAGAACCAGCAGCTCAAGAAGAGGAACAGCAATTTAATGATGCCCCTGCTACTCAAGTAGAGTCCCCTGAAGAAATTGAAGTAGATGAGCCTCTGATAACGCCAACAGATCAGCAAGTTTTGCAGGAAGAGGCTCCTCCACCCGAACAATACAGTTTTAATAATGAAGATTTGCTCAGCACTCCTCAGGTTGTGGAAGAAGAAGTGGCTCAAACACCACCACCATCACAACAACAGTACCAATATCAGTACCCACCACCACCAGTTCAACAAGAAGAAGATGGTTTAATTAACGAGTCCCCAGAGGAAGCAGATAGTGGTTTGTTAGATGATGGCAACAACAATAACATTAATAACGGTTTAGTAGATGAAGAAGATGAATTTTTAGATTCTCAAGAGAATGACAATTTGTATTTTACGCCAGTGTTTGAAAACCAAGAACGCTTACACCGGGATCAAGATAATTACTGGGCTAATGACGCTGCTGCTGGGGATGAATTTGATGCGAGGAATTTTTAACCATTTTATTTTAAATATTATGTATCTTTAACGGATAATTTTTGTGTCTTGTTTTGAAAAAAAGATGTTTAGATTTTGAAACTGGCTTTAAAAAATTGGAAGCTGCATTTAATGTTTTTTCTTAATAAAAATAAATAAAACGGGGAGGAATAATGAGACAATTTTTTGGTGCTTTTTCCGGTTACATAAAAAAGCAACGAAACAAAGATATTTTTTGAGGCATACATATGCATGAAAAGGAATAAATATGTACAGCTTTGTTGATGTTTTCACCTTCACACACCGACTGCATCCGACTTTCTCCCAACCATATCATTTACTTTCCCTATCCAAAAAAGGAGAAAGTAAATTTGTTGGGAAATAGGATAAGTTGTTGGAACACGCATGCGCATATTTATTATTAGGAACATATTTCACATACACACAGAAAGAAAAATCCAAACATACACACACCTGTTTTTTTCTTCTAAATTTTTACTACTAACTTTTAAAATTATATATAATTTTACAATTCTTTCGTATTTCTTTTATCCATATAATTTATAGTTTTTTATTAACATTTCTGTCTCATTACCGTATCATACTCAAAAATCTGAAAACGCTATAACAAATGAAACGGAAAAGGAAAGGACTTTTTGTCTGATGATTATAAAATGACCGAGCTCCACCGTCACAATAATCAATCAGTGACCCCGCTACACGTTGTAAGCAGTAGCAGTGGTGGTAATCCTCACCATCATAACAATAGCATTATTAGTACTTCACCTGCCAACGCCAGTTCTCATCATCAGGTTCAACCTGGAGGAAGGGAAATTGGTCAGCAGCAGCAGTCTTCACATCATAATGTGCATCATCATAGTAGACATGGGAGCAATGGAGGGGCCCCTGGACTGAAGTCACAACCTCAAAGACAGCAACAGCAGCAACAACCAGGGGTTGGTGGTGGTGTTATCAATAACAACAATAATTTTGCTGTTGTTGAGTTGGTCAGGGATGATCTTACTTGTCCTGGGTTCGGTTTTAATATCAAAGGGGGGACAGAGCATCGTAATTTGCACATTTGAAAAAATAAATTGCGTAGGTTCTTAAGGTATTCAAGTAAATTACTTTTATGTTTAAAATTGCAGGATGCCCCGTCTATATTTGGCGTGTTGAGCCAGGCTCATTAGCTGACCAAAGTGGGTTAAAGTCTGGAGATGAAATTATCCAAGCAAATGGAATTAGTTTTAATGGAATTAGTCATGCAGAAGCTTTAAAGGTTCGTTTCTGACTTCAAAATTCATAATAATCAGAGGTATTTTTAGTAAATCTCGATTCGTTTGAATTATTACGCAGTTGTTAAAAGGACAAACAACTCTTACGTTATATATCAAAACTCCTCCTGGAGCACAATCACAATCTCAACAACAATCTCAGGGTCCCTTACAACCCCCACCTTTACATAGACCACCTTCATCCCAGCAACAACAACAACCAATCATTCCATTACCACCGCCACTCCCACCCCCTCCTCCCACTTCTTCCCTCCATCATCAACAGGGTCCACATGCACAGCAATCACCTCATTCTTTGCATCATCGGGTAGAGTACTACACGTGGGTTGATAGACATGGGAATCCAGTACCTCCGCCAGTAATTCAAGATCCTTATCCTTCGTCGAGGTTAATCAACCTTGAAATATGTCCTGGGCAAAATTTAGGTGAATTTATTTTGACTGTTAGTAATGTATTTATGCTGCTTATTTAAAGTAAATGACAAGAAATTTGATTTGAAGAACAATTTTATAATTTTCATGTGTATAGGTCTGATGATTCGAGGCGGTTCAGAATACGGCCTAGGTATTTACGTAACAGGAGTAGATCCAGGATCCGTTGCAGAACGTGTAGGCCTCCAAAGAGGAGACGAAATCCTCTCTGTAAACTCCATAGACTTCACACGGATCACACATGACAAAGCAGTACAAATCCTGAAATCCTGCAAGCACATGCAAGTGATTGCAACCCACATAGGGAAAATACCTGCAGATCTGAATGACGGGGAGGATTTACTGAAACTGGAGTCTGGGAATTTGTTAGATGAAGATATTTGTGATGTTGTTGAGGAAGTGGAAGAGATTGTGGTAGATCCTAGTGACCATCATCATCATCACCATCATCATCAACATCATCGCCATAATATGGGGGTTGAAGATAGTAACGAGATTTTGGATGATGTGGATGATGAGATAGTTGATAGTTTAATGAGCTCTGCGAATGATCATCGCAACACGGGTGGTAGGAATAATAAAGACAAATTTAATTTGGATTCTTTGGATCTGGATTTTGTAAGGGGATCAAGTGGGTTAGGAGGGGATAGGAGTGGGAGTGGAGGGAAACGGTGTACTACTAGTATTCTACAAATGATTGAAGAGAAGGCTAGGACGGTTCTTAATAAAAGTGAACATTCTAGGTTTACTTTTTATCGGATTGAGTATATGCAAGGGTTTCTTCCAGTTGTGGCGTTTGTTAGGATATTGCTTGAGTTGCTGAATACTAGTGAGAAGGTAACAAAGCCTATTTATTTTTGGGCTGATTTAATTAATTTTCATGAAAATTGGGTTTTGAAAAGTATTATTCTTTTCATGTTGTGTAGTATACTTTATTAACTGAAGTTCGAGAACTCATCAGACCTACTGACCTCACTCAATTTGATGAACTAATTTACTCAAAATCAACCTCATTCAGGGTTTCAGCTCCTAATCCTCCTCCTGTTCCTCCTCCTAATATCATTAATTCTGCTGTGACATCCGTTGGAGCAAACTTACAAATGAATCCTCCACAGCAACAACAAAACCCGTTTGTTGTGGATGGTCAAGGGATGGTGTCAAATCAACAGCAGCCTGTTCCAGGTTTGGTTGGGCCTTCTCAGATTCCATTACCTCCACCTTTACCTCCACCTCCTTCTCAGATGCCTCCACTTCATCATCCTCCGCAAGCTTTTCTACCTCAACAACAACAACTTCAGCCTGGGCCTGAGCAGCCGATGGGGGATGAAGTGATGGATGACTTTATTGAAGAGCATGGTGTTGTTTTGGATCCTAGTGGGGGGTTTGGTAGTTGGAGGAGTGGAGGGAATTTGCAACAGCAGCAGCAGCAACAACAGCAGCAAATTAATGCTGGTGTTCAGCCAGGTTTTGGTGGTGCTGGGACTGATAGGTAACGAGAAGAAGATTATTTATATGATCAATTGTTTGAAAACTCTTTCATTGTAAGTTTTGTATTACAGACAACTTCTCATAACGCACGACCCAGCAGCTTTGACAATGTCCCATCCACAAATCCTAAACGTGATGAACCAATCGATAACAACTTCCCCACAAACGACCACAGTCACATCGTCAGCAATGGTGAATCGGTCTCCAAATAACAATTTACTTGGGGGAACACTCCATCCGCAAGGGATTGCGACATCTCCAAATAAACTAATTTCTACTTCAGGGGTAACTGGAACTGTGAATTCAAACACTGGACAACTCATTCCAGCAAATGTTAATAATCAACCTGGTAGTCCTGCTATTATTGGGAATGCTGGGGGATCGTCAGTTCCTGCGGTTCGGTTTAAAGTTAGAATTACGAAAGTTAAACCTATTCTTGGGATTGCAATTGAGGGTGGTAGTAATACTCCGCATAGGCTGCCTAGGATTATTGACGTTAATGTAAGGGGATTCAATCATTTCTTATTCTTTTTGAAGCGGCTCGTGTAGTGCTAATTTCCATAATTTTTGTTTATTTTTAGCCGGATGGATCCGCATTTCATTCGAATCTCAGGGCAGGTCAAGTACTCCTAACAGTAGATGGTAAGAAACTGGACGGGTTGACGCATGAAGAGATCGCAAGACTCATTTTGGATTGCTACGTGGACATGACTAAAAGTCAGATTGAGTTTCTTGTTGTTGAGGCCAAACAGAACTATTACTATTATAATAGTCAGCAAAGTATGGAAGGGATTTAATTTGTTTTTCTCTCGTTACGTGTGTTTATATATAATTCACTAAAATATATATGATCAGCTAAAATTTGTCAAAAAAGTGGAAGGAGTTTGTGGAAGAGAAATTACGAGTAGGATTATATAATTTCACGTTTTTAACGGAGAGACTTTCACATGACAAATCCTTCTCGTAATCGTGTTCTTTATCTATATATATAGCAGGGAAAAGGATCTAATATGTTTAGCAAATTTATACAGTGAATATAAAAAAACAACAGTTTTTAAGAGTTTATCTCTCTCTGGGGTATATTCGAGTGGTGCTATCTAAAAGAAAGTATTAAAAAAATACAAAATATATAAACATGTATCAAGTTTACGCTTTCTCCAACCTAATTTTTGCTCTAAATTAATAATGATTGTGAAATTGTGAACGGACACTTCAAGAAAAAGTACTATTTTTAAACAAAAATTGTTACAAATTCGAAGAAAAAACATTAGACACTAGTGATTAATGTAATTACAAAACCGTTACTATTTAGAACAACTTTGCTTTTTTCTCTGCAACATTTTAAGGAGAGAGTTATTGGTAAAGAAAATACTTTCATATGGAATCAATCAATACGCTAAAAAAAACATTAAAAATCAATTTTAAACATTTTCTTTTTAACGAAAATTTTCCACAAAAAAGTAATTAATACATTCGGCAACGCAAAAAATTATATCTCACAGGTTTATATGCAAGTCGTATTAGAAGTCTTAGAAAGAAGCAGAATCAGCAAAATATTAATAAAAAATTTGATAAAATACATACCACCCTTGCGTATTCAAAAAATATATTAAAAAATGTGTGATTTTTTCTTAATAAGCATACAAAAAACAAGGCAAAATATTAATAAATTGTTACAAAAAAATTGATTGTATTTTGGATAAACAAAATTTTTAGTAAACAAAAACTAAAAGAATTTTTCGTTTCATCATCATCATCATCATCACATTTTCTGTCTCTTTTGGTCTCTCAAAATTAAACTAAAATTTAATTATATTGTGCAACGAGGTTACTTAAAAACACTAATTACTGAATAAAATATGAAAAAGTTGAAGAGAAATGATCTGTGTAAAACGTGGACAATCGTAACGTAAAAATAGAGCGTTTTAATATAGAGTTAGTCAAACAAAATATTTGATGAAGGATATATTATGATTCTTTTTAGGAGGAAAAAGCTTGTAAAAAACAAAAACGTGTAAAATATTCCTGTATAAAGTTAAAAACGTAGCAAAAAAGCGAAAGTTATTATTAATCACACATATATGTGTTTTAGCAGCGTAGTTTATTCAAAAACTTACTCTTATTTGTAGAAGTTTTAATTGTTACAAACTTGTTAGAAATTATTCTCTTATTAGCGTAATAATAGTTGCATAAAATATCGTTTATTGGTTTGTTGGAATGCTTACTCATTAATTATTACATAATCTATATATATATTCTGTGGACAAACAACTTGTTTTACCAAAGTAGAAATTAAAGAAGGAGAAAATTAACGCATGATGCTTATGTCAAGCTTTCTTTAAGCTCATCGTTATGATTTTTTACTGAATTTCTTTTGTTTGCATATTCTTCAAAGCTCAACAATCTTGTCGCAGTATTGACTATCTAAACCGACCCAGGTGCAATCTTCTTCATTGAGCTCACATTGTAAGACATGCAGTACTTTTCTACCTGCTTGTCTCCATCACTTTGGAAAGAATATGACTTGGCATGGCTGGCATCCAAAAGCTTACGAAACTTTAATGGAAACACGCTGTAAAATACAACGAAAATAGGCTAAGAACAGAGATACCAACAACGGCTTAAATTAAAAAGTTTTGTAGCTATTTCTACTTACTATTCAGAAAATGGAATGATAAGGACTAGAGCAGAAGGGCAATAAACGTATTCATATTCCCGCCTCATCCCATCCACAGTCTTAATTGCAACATGTTCTGGCTTCAAAAACTTTTGAAAAAACCCAAGAAACGGGATGCTTGAGTTTTCATCAATGTCAAACGTGTTAACCAAAGGGGTCTTCACGTAATGAGGGTAAACTGTTGTCACATGAATCCCATCGTATTTAAGAAAAGCTAGTTCCATTTTTAAAGCCTCGGTGTACCCATTCACTGCAAATTTTGAGGAAAAGTATGGAAATGAGAATAAGGATGATTTTAGTCCACCCATTGAGCAAATGTTTACAATGCGTCCGTGATTTTTAGCGGACATGTCGGGTAGGAATTGACGGATTATCCAAATTTGGCTCATTAAATTAATTTGGAATACTTGGTCAATCGTGTTATTTTGCATTTGGAGAAAATTAGCTGTAGGGAGGATTCCTGCGTTGTTGAAAATTACAGAAACTGGTCCAACTACTCGTTTTACCTGCATTTAAATTGCATAATAGTTAGGTTTTTATATTTACCATTTTATCATAACGGACAAGTACACGCACCTCCTCAGCATTCACATCAATATTCTCCCTAGTAGAAATGTCAACAGCCATAGGATAAACTTGTATTGGACTATGACCACCAAGCTCCCTCAACTCTTCAGCAAACTTGTCAAGCTCAGTTTGATTCAAATCCCACAGAATCAACTTTAAATTCGTACCACTACGAACAAGATGCTTGCAAATCTCTTTTCCAATCCCACCCACTGCACCTGTCACTAGAATCGTTTCTCCATCGATGCATTTCATGTCGGGTGGGACGAATTGTCTGAATAAGGCTTCAACGTACCAATAGGCTAATTTAATTAAAAGTGTAAACACTTTAACCGTCTTTTTAAACATTTCTTGAATATCCATTGCGATTTATTTTAAATCAGTTTATTTCTGAAATACGTCAAACTGTCTTGAACCTATCATGTCAGGTTTTCTTTTTAAAATGAAACTAATTTTGCTACCGTGATTCATCTCCCATCACTCTTGCATTTGGATAAAAATCTTACAATAATTAAAGCAATTTAGTAGGTATAGAGCTTCAATTCACGTCATTAAAAAAACTAGAACTTATAATTTAAAACGATCATTCCGGCTAAGAGCTGGTACGGGACGAATATATGTCCATGTTACGGCAAAGTAATAACAGTACGGGCTCACCATACGAGAGATTTCCAATTATGATGATCCAATTAAGTATAATAGCATGATAGAGCAAATAAAAACAAAACCTGTACCTGATGCTTTTTAGAATGTCCGAATTGAAAACAAAATGGCTAGCAATAAAAACTAGTTTTGTGTATGTCATGTAAGGAAGAAGGTAAAAATTAATTATTGTTGCGTCCAGTAAAGAAAATTCTCACTATTTTAGAAAATTTTTATGGTAAAAATTTATTTTAGAAACAGTAAATATATAGGCTTTTGAGTGAAATTACATACCAAACTAGATCAACCCTAATTCAATTGTAGAAGGAAAAAATGTGTGAAAGTATAATTACAACAATACTATCATCATGCCAAAAAGTATATATTCAAATATGAATCAAATATATATTACTCCAGACAGAACTCTATCTATATAGGTAGGTACCTTATGACTCCAATCATAAAAATGCATAAAAAACACAAAGTACAAGCTCAAATCATCAGAAATGGCTCCGATTTACATGCAGTCTCAAAACTTGTTTTGAAACTTTTTATCCTGTAAAATATGAGTTTGATTTTTTCCTCGTGGAAATGCAAGATAAATTAGTCCTTTAAAACATTGAGATTTTATGCTTGCAAAAACCGAAAGGCTTTCTGTTTTTAAATTGATTGTTTTTTATTATGAAATCTTTATGTAGATGCAACAGGTCAACAAATATCATTCAATTCAATATTTTGCTTGCACTCATGAGCAACAACAAAATCATCCAACACAACACGACCAGTCTCAGATTCAACCTCTGACTCTACTGACGACTCGTCAGACTCTACATCACGTTTCCTTCTCCTCCTACGTAAATATAACATGAATTTGAATACATGTTGCCACCAGTAAATAGAAATCATATAAAAACATGACAATTCATACCATTCATTAGATTTATCCATCAAAGGTCTGGACATGAACCAGGGGTAAGGACTGACTTCTCGGCTAGCTCCAACACATTTATCAATGTCCGACATTATTTTCTATATAACGAACCATTTCAGTTTTAAAAAGAAGCCAAATATAAGGTAACAATTCAAACATATGATAAAAACCTTGATATCCCCAAGAAGCCCACCATACAGTTTATTCCCTTCACTAAGATCATACCCTTCCCCAGCCTTCAACCAAATATTCTGAATACCATTAGTAAAAAACGGAAGTAGAGCTACAGTGTAGGTATGATGGTCATTGAAGTAATCACTGAAAAACATGTAGCAATACGAATGTGCGGATATCAACATTTTCCAAACAGTTTCGATTAGAGGCTCTGCAACTTTGTTTTCTGCAAGCATAGAACTGGCGTATTCTGGGATAGTAATGTTACGAATCTCTTCGTCTGGCGTTCCTGCGTATAGTACCGTTTGGTCTCCAGTTTTAGTTGGCTGAGAGTATGATAGAATTGTAATGAAAATCTCTCTCAGTAAATCCGCGAGTATTATTCAAAAACTTAAAAACTTACCAATTTATTCTCACACATTTCCCCACCATTCAACTTGGTATCGGTGACATTTGCAACGAACAGGTGGGGTTTGGCTCTAGTCAAGCATCTTGTCATTGCCAGCTCAATTCTTTTGAATGCAGAGTAGCCAATGTAGGGTTCCTTCAAGTGGAACATTTCTAGTTGAATGTTAACGAATGAATTTAATGCTAGATCGAAGAAGTCGACGTTCACGACTGAACAAGTTTTCTGAAATTATATATGTAAATTAGAATTATATGTAATCAATCAGGAGGAGAATAGGAGAATATATCGCCAATTACACACCTGCATGATTTGCTTGGTATACTCCAGTAACCGAAGAGCCGGATACTTCTTCCCATGAGACTTATCAGAATCAGTGCCACCATCCCCTTGAAGCCCAGTGAGTCTAGAAATCACGCTTTCAATGTACAAATTCATTTGACTCCGCATGAGCTCATGTCCAACCTCAGTCCCAACATTCAAAAAGTCTTCATCCGTCTCATCACCCAATTTAGTTGTGACGGGGGCAGTGGGAGCACCAATGCCAGCGTCACCAGCTGGCGCTGCAGGTGAACCTCCTTCTGCTGGGGGCGATGGAGCGGGTTCTGCGGCAGGTTCCGCTGGAGGATCTGCTGGTGGGTCTGCTGGGGGATCTTCGCCTTCTCTTTTCCTTCTGCTAAGCACCTTGTCATTGTTACACGGGAGGAAGTGTACATTGAACGGAAGTGTTTTAGTTTCCTCCATAGAATTCACAACTGTTTCAAGATTGATTATTTCGTCTGATATTTTCTTAAATGTTCGAGACTGGACAGGAACTTGTATGCAAAGTTGGTCTTGCTCAACTTGATACCGTTGAGGTGGGGGCAATTCTGGAGGATTGAGTTCGTTTTTATAAACGCATTCTTTTGGACCTTCACGGTGGTGCTCATATCTGTTCAAAATGAATTAACATTTTTAAATCAATCCACAAAACTAACGATATTATATTATAATATTCAATTTTCCCTTACATTCCCTTCCCAAAGCAGATGCAAGGACCATCCCTACTCACATCGTACTTCCCATCATCCCCCAACTCACTTCTCAATACTACAGAAACGGGATATTTCTCTCCACTGGATCCTCTACTACCCCGTGTGCACAGATCGTCGTAATGAATTGAATTGAATCCATTAGGTGGGTTAAAATGCGTAGCATGCCTTCCAAAAACCGTTCCAATTACTAGTTTTAACAATACGATGCGTGATAAGAGGTTCATTGTTTATCGTTCGCTCTATACCCGTATAGTTGCTAATTTTCTATGCTGAATTATGTTTCTGAACCAACTTCACGTATAAAAATGAGAAGGTTACATAAAACGAAATTCTACGAAAAAAGCTTTGTGATATTACACAAGGTGAGAGGTAGATTGGCAAGGACAATGCATTGTTTTTAGAATTATTTTTATTAGTTTTGTTAATATTTAAACAAAGTTGTGTAATTTATTGTGAAATACATTCTCATCGTCAGTCTGAAAAGTATGTGTATGACCTTTACGGGATGTTAAATGATGTAATTCAAAAAAATAATGTTTAAAACTTGACTAAAATGAAATAGGAAGTTCATGACATCTTCTTGGCACCACCGTAACCATTATACGTTATGTAGTCGTTGTATTCGTCCTTGTCCTCGGCGCTTTCAAAAGCGTATGACCTGCAGTGAGCGGTTTCCAAAAGTTTTCGGAACTTTAATGGGAATATTCTGGGGAAAATTAGAACATATTTTTAGGTTTTCATGCAAAAATGGCTAACAAATCAGAAGATATTTTAGATTATCTAAATGAAATGTCGAAATATCTTACAAATCAATAACTTGAAGAATCCTAACAGAATCAGGACAATAAATGTACTCGTACTCCCTACGCATCCCATCCACAATCTGTTTCCCAACATCCGCAGGACTCATGAATTGTTGAAGGGAAACAGGAAACGGGACTTCTGAGGACTCTTCAATTTTTAACGAGCGAACTAACGGGGTTCTGGTATAGTAAGGGTAGACTGTAGACACGTGGATTCCGTCGTAGTCGTACATTGCCAGTTCTAACTTTAAACTTTCTGTGTAGCCGTTAACTGCGTATTTTGATGAGAAGTAAGGGAATGAGAATATGGATGGTCTGAGAGCTCCTGCAGAGGCTATGTTGACGATGCGTCCGTGATTTTTTGTAGCCATGTCGGGTAGGAATTGGCGGATTATCCAGAAGTGGCTCATTAGGTTTACTTGTATGATTTTTTCTATCGATTCGTTTGGCATTCGTATGAAATTTGAAACTGGGGCTATTCCTGCGTTGTTGAAGATTATTGAAATTGATCCGATTTCGTTTTTAATCTGGGAAATGAAATTGTATGAGCATTTTATTGTAACTTTTCATTTAAGCAAGTAATTCTCACGTTTACCTGTTCAGCATTTCTATCAATATTTTCTCTCGTAGAAATATCCACAGCCATAGGATAAACTTGCAGCTCTTTATCCCGCCCCAGAGCCCTTAACTCTCCTGCAAATTTCTCAAGATCAGTTTGATTTAAATCCCAAAGTACTAGTTTTAACTTGGAACCACTACGAACTAGATGCTTGCAAATTTCTTTTCCTATTCCTCCCACAGCCCCAGTAATTAAAATCGTTTCTCCGTTGATGGATTTCATATTTGGGAGGAATATTTTTCTGAATAGGGCTTCAGCGTACCAGTAAGTGAACTTGGTGATTAGTACTAGGATTGTTGTGATTTTTGTTAAAAATTTCTGGATGTCCATCGTGTAGTTTTGTAAAAAAACAGAAATTGCTTCAAAGACAATCAAAATTCAAACTTGCTATTGGAAAGGTTATTTTTTAAACTAGTTAGTTTTTATTCTAAACGATTTTAGTTGGATCTGTTTGTGAGTTTTGAAGGTGGTTTATGCAATTTTCTTAATGATAATGATCAAGACTTGTTCATATAAATCATAAACTGTAAATAATGCTTATTAAACGGAATAACTGGATTAATAAGCATATGAAACTTATGAAAAGTGACAAAATGTTGAGATTTTTCCTGCTCAAGTCTGTTTGAAATTGAAACGTCAACTTAATAACTCGTTTATACACACCGAAGCAAGATATCTGGTAACTTTTCTATGAATTAAAAACAAACAAGCTCTCGCTTTTTTTTGCTTGGAAAGCTATACCGATGTAGTGATAACCAAAATCAGTGAATCACGGTGAATGCAAAAGCAAAAAACTTAAGTAAACTGGATAAGATAACCTTCAATTCGGTCAAGAAAATAATATCACGATATTATATTTGCAAATGCAACTGGTATTTATAACTGAATGTAATATCGATGACCTTATATGAGTAGAAAATACTAACTATTTGGTTAAATTATATTAAAGTTCATTATGCCTGTGTCTATTTTTGAAATACGTACCGTGCAATATTTAAAATAGAAAGCATAACAGCAGCAGCGTGAGAAAAATATTTTTTTACCTCATTATGTATACTCATATCCTTACGATTATAATTAAAACATTGTGTCACATCTACTTCATTGTGGATATAATGTAAAGGTTTTTGAAATTTAAAAATGACAGGGATTACACATGCATATGCGACTCAAGGATTGAACCGTGTTTTTAAAGTTACACAGGAAAATTGTATTAATAACGCACACATATGTGCAGCCTATACGTCATCTATCCATTACCATTACTGCACGTGCGTTAATCAATGAAATTATTATTTTTTTGTGGGAGCAATGAATCCTCTTTAATTAAAAATAATATGGAGCGATTTCCATTGCATGCATTTCATAAAAGACAGACAACGTTCCAGCTCATTGGTTACAAGATAAAGATTAATAAGTTTCTATTTTGGCTTAAGTTTAAGCATAAAAAAGTGCATAAAATCTATTTTTTAGTTGACCTTTAAATCATCAAAAGTGTTTTCCAATACCGACCAATACGCGATGTCTTTTGTGCTGTAACAAAAAAATTAAAATATTTTCAAGAGATGAGAAAACTATAAAATATATATAGTAATTTTTAATTAGTTTCCTTTGAGTTTTCAATGTCAATTAACGTTCTAAAAGTTCTCATATAAAACTATATATATCACTAGATGAATTTACTAGATACTCTAAATAGCAACGTGCTTGATCATTGAATTTTTATTCATTACATACTTTTAAAATTGATCTCACTGTAAACTATATATAGTGAGTAAGGCTGCATATAAAAGCTGATTTATTAATATCAATACGACATTTGAGGATTTAATCTTGACCCAATTAAATAAAACCACTCAAGATTATACTATTGCTTGCTATTCAGCATTGAAAAATGCATTGATAATGTGATTTACAAGGGTTTGTAGGAAGTTTTCTTGTGTACTATTTAGTAGTAGAATTCTAAAAAAAAGTTTTTTCTTTGAACGATTTATGTAGGAATATATTATTGTATTGCTTCTAATATTATAGACGCTTGTTTTTACGATAATCAATGATTGAAGGTGTCTCCATTGCTAAAAAAACGTAACTTGCAGTAGTGCATTGATAATAAAATTTTCTCATGACAGGCACATGTTCACGCACAATCTGTATTGGCTAATCTTAAATTCGATTTGTTGTTGAACAATACAAAAATGAAATAACTTTTTATTAATCCCAAAAAAGCGTGACAATTTATTAATCCCAAAAAAGCGTGACAATTTCTCAAGCTGCCCCATTTAGTCCCGTTTTTATAATAAATTTAAGCTGCACTTGACATATTTTAATCTTCCTTCATCATGTAAACAATTGTATTATATCGATGGACAATTATGATACAGGAAAAAAGGAAGGAACTTATTATTACACAACCATATTATTAGTTGCACTGCACAACTATGATTGTGTGAATTTTTTTATTATATATGCAAATCATTAATATTCATATAACCAAGAACAAGTTTTTTGTATGAACTTTTTGTAATTTTGTTCTCCAGGAGTACCTATATATAAAAAATCCTCTAATTATATGGTAACTTTTCATATATTACATGAAGAAGAAGGAAAAAAAGTATTAAAATTAAATTCATTCATTTTTTGTTGACATTGTGCATCTTCTTTTGTTTCAACTTTGTATTGTTTCTCATCTGGATTCCCACAGACTATTCAAGACTCAAACGTCTATTAATCCTATTCGAGAGCAAATGACACTGCGGACGACGATTTAATTGGGAACTAGTTATTATGTAATGTGAACTGCATAAACGTACGATCTTTCCATTAATAATGAGAATCTTCTCATCATATCATGGAGGTTTAACTATTGTTTTTTACCGTTATATTATGTCAAAAAAATACATTGTCGCGAGAGAGAGAACAGACGACAGTAACTACATGATACTATGTATGATAATTGCTCACTGATTTATGTGAATTTTTATCAAGATAAGTTTTAGTTAACAAATTTACTAGTATATAGATTTTACAAGTTATGAGTAAATTATAAAATGAAACAAATTGATTTTATCTTCCCGTTAAAACCGGCCTTCGTTGCGGAAGCAAAATGCTCACAGCTCATAAATTTCGTATTACAGATATATCAGTGTGTGGACATATATTTGATCTCTATTACACAAACTTGAAACCGTCATTTATAACTTTATATATATTTAGCCTCGCGTAGCTAGGATTAATATAGATGCTCAATTTATATATAGCGGAAGGACACTTCCCATTAATTAGTATTCGATACACTTTATTATGTGATCTATCTGGGAGAAGAAACGTGGAAGTGGTTTTAATCCAAAAAAAAATTACTTTTAGTTTCCATTCATAATGCTTGCGGTGAAGATGTTATTATAGGATTTGATAACCGTTTCATATAGCTTTTATAGCGGGGAATAAACGGTTTCGTTTGTTAGCGTGCTTGTTTGGTGAATTTTTTGAAGACTTCTTTTAAGGCGGATCTCTGAATTTTTAGTGGAAATATGAGAATTTTGGTAAGTTTATATATCAAGTTGCCTAAACGACAAAAAATTCATAAGTCAAACGCTGTACATTGTTTACGGAATAAATTGTAGATTTGTGGATAATTGAATAGAAACGTCAATTTTTTATTTTCACAGAAACACAAAACCCTACTGCTACAATTACAACTAGTAAGCATCCTGCTAGCAAGCACAACCGTGTCAGGATGTCACAAAAGACTCGACATGGAAACCATGCTGGCAGACAACCCAAGAACAACAAACGTGAAGCGAGAAAATGCCCCTGCAGGAGGAGGAGAACAAGACGGCCAAGTTATAGAGTCCCGAGGCCACTACGACCAACCACAGGAATACGTATGGGCTTCCCCAGAAACAACCCCAAAAACAGTGATACTTATACAGCCACAACAAGCATTCCAACCTGAAGCCTACCCTTCCCTATTCCCTAAACATTTCCACAAACACCTGAAACATGCACACAAGTTTTTTAAACTACGAATGAAAAAGTTGCATAAATTCTTTCGGCATTTTTTGGGGGATGAAAGTGCTTATCACCATCACGTTCCAGTTCCACCACCAGTTCATTACGCCCCTGCCCCTCCTCCTCCACCACCACCACTAAAACTCGGAATCCCAGCGATTAAAGTAGAAGCATACGAACCAGAACCGCCAAAAATAGTTAAACTCATACAGAAATACCCGCATCACATTCACCACCATCACGAACCACCTCCACATCCACCACCTGTAGTCAAATACGTGGAGGCTCCAAAAGTCGTCAAAGTAGTTGAATCCTACGGTCCACCTCCTCCTCAACAACACATCGTTAAAGTAGTTCACGAACCTCGTCCACCACCAAACGAAATAATCAAATACGTTCATCATCACGGACAGCATCCTCCAGAAGTACTTAAATACGGACCTCCTCCACCACCTCCACCACCAAAAGAGATAATCAAGTACGTTCACGAACCGGAACCAATCGTGAAGTACGTTAATCATCACGAGGCTCCTCCTCCTCCTCCACCTCCACCATCCCCAACCCAAATAGTAAAATACATCGAAACACATCATCATCACCACGACAATCCACCTCCGCCACCACCACCACCGCCCCCTCCTTCCCCAACCCAAATTATATACGAAAGAGAGCCCCCAAGGTC
>JAANSO010000335.1:0-41220 GCA_036507315.1 Lepidocyrtus fimetarius
TCTCAGACAAACAAGCCCAGTTCAACCAAATATTTTACATTAGGTGTTTTCTAGTCCAGATAAAGGTTTTCAGAAAGTTTTAGCCAAATCTGAGAAAATAGGGTCGTGTCCTTCCATCGTAAGTCAGGAGGGTTTCACGGAAACGAGTTCACTTGCAGTTAAAAACATGCACTTTTTAAAGTATTTAGTTTGGATACAATTTGTTTATTTATTACATGTTTTGAGATCACTCGTTTTTGTTGAAATCAGGGTTTTTACGCTTTTTTAGTAAATTTCACGACGGTGACGCCTCCTCTTTATTCTATCATGATTTCACTCCATTTTCTCTGTTAAAACGATCCAAACAAGTTGTTTTTATTCTTTTATTAGCTAGCTTGTTGGCTAACATGATGTTAAAATTCTAATTTTAGACAAAATTGAAAACTCTTTTTACTTTACATGCTTGTTGATTATGTATGGTTGACTTGACTTTAATGTCCTACCCAACAGATAATTTTGACGACGTGAGTGAAGTTTTACCATTATCCGTTTGCTATTTATTGAATCCACCTCCAATCCCTAGAGTAATTGTCGTTAGTTTAATAACTATGCTTAGTCTTGTACTACTTTGAGTACATCGCAATGGGTTCTTACAGTTCCTTTCTTACAAAGATATATTTTATGCGTGTGTGAAAAGGAATGCATGAAATGTCGTTTTTAAATTTTTACATATCCCATATATATATTATCCATATCGTAATTTAGTAGATATGATACTAACTAGTAAACGAGCAAATATTCAAGAGTGGACAGTTATATTTTTATCAATAGATGAACTCGAACCCACATTGTTGTGGTCTTCAAATAGCAAAACATAATTATATCTTCTTATTATTATCATTGTTGCGTGCGTGGATACTTTACTAGTGTAAGTCTAACAATAAATTGCTTTCGGTCTTTTCAAATAATCACAAAAATCATTATATCATCAGCGTTATTTCTAAATGAATGAAAATCCCTTGCCTGTAGGCCGCGACTAAAACAAAAATATGTTAATTGACTGGATTCTTTTTAGTCTGATATAATCTGATTCGTTGAATTCAATTGATTAAATTTCAACTCACGCATCTAGTTAACTTTTACTTTCGAGATTGTTTATTCCTAATTTTATATATGTCAAATGGTTTAATCTTAACTAATGAACTTGGACATATGTATGTTTTTATTTATGGCGTCTAATTATCATTACTATTAAAATAATAAGAACCGTTGAATTGGAAGGGAAAATTGTATTCATTTATTGCATGTAATAAATAGGGGTGTGAAATTGTGCAATCTCGGTATTGCAATTTAAATAGGTTTTTCAAAACTTTGTTACGACTAATGTGAAGTAAAAATATCAATAGATGCAGTTCACGTAGTCTTGGGTCCAACGCAGTTTGGCGATTCCTTACATTATCCGCCCAGTATTAATTACATTCCATAAGCTATCCATCATTACTCTCACATTTTGACTTCAGTTCTGACAAGAGCAAGTTTTTGTCAATTGTAAAAGCATAGATCACTAGAAAATTCTATTTGGTAAGCCAGTTTATAAAGTTTAATTGCATTCAGTTTTTAACGTTTTTAAGAAATGAATAAAATCTAATCAGTCCCTTCTGAATCACATTCTTCCATTAGGTTTGAATTTTATACGGGTCTCTTCTGATTTTCTGTAGTTATTATATAACATCCAACTGCATAGAAGGAGAAACTATGAAGACATTAATGCGCGCATATTGAGAAGAATGAGTTGGCAAATAATTCGGAATATCAGCAATTCTAAAATTTCGATTCATGAGCACGCTGATTTTGAATAACGCAAATAAAAACTAAATACACCTACTTGTTTCCTCAATCGCTGAAACTCAATCTTCAATATATTTTTATCCCGATGATGATATTACGATGACGAAATTGAATTTTATAACCTGTGTAAAAAATGAATTATATTGGAACTGGCAAACGTTTGCTTAACAATACAGGAGTAATTTACTCATAAATTTTAAAATAAGCTTTCATCAGCAATATTAAACCAAAAAAGACATATGTCAGCCTTTGTGAATTTCACCATGAAATATTGATTAATATTCTAAGCATAACCTGTCAAAAAAAGGTTTACTTAAAATACAAGTTTAACTGAATTAGATTTAATTCAGCCTTACATCATCTTTTCGGCGACTAAATTGAAAATATAGCCTTGTTTTCGCCGTGATATAGGAGTGATGAGAATGCAGTATTTAAACTTTATTGCTACATGCAGTTAATTACAATAACTGTAAACATTTTTGAACATGTTTATCACAAGGTGGAGTGAATATACTTAAGTAGTGATTGTTTTTTTGGATCGTCAGCAAATCTCCAAAATAATATGCATTTGTGATTACCATCTTTGTCTCTGTAACAACAATACGCAATAACAAAGCCGATTTCAACGCAATAAAAATTGTTTGACTGTAGCAAATTTCTACACTCGAACGCTTAATGAGAGGTTTTAGCAAATTTAAAACTCTCAAACGCCACACAAACATGAATTATGAGTTCATCAATAATTCATCAGAGACATAACAATTGCAAATTGCACTATTTGCAATCCCGTTTCAAAATACGGTTGAGGGTTTAAAAGACGCTTTCATATTTTTTAAACTCATGACTCACTCTCTTGTGTGTATTCGCTATTTTTAACCTGGAAAACTTTGACTGAGGTCCCATTGTCTTATTGCACTAGTTTAATAGCTCGTTCATATTAACTTCAAACTCGCAAGCGGAAATTAATTAGCTTTAGCTTGCAAAGCGGCAACAATGAGGAGGATGCCGCAGGTGGGAAAAGAATGGTAAGCAATGAGGAACCACACCTAACAACCTACATGACTGCTTCTTTTACATCAAATATTATGAGATTCGTATTGATAGAATATGAGCTAACAGGTGTCAATGATAAGGAATATGTGTCAAATACTCGCAATTTTTAGAATCGCTTCAAAATACTTACTAGTCATTGTACTGTAGGTTTATATAATCTTTCTTTTCATTTGGGCTTGTTTCCTTTTCCCAATTGTTAAAATAATCAAAATGTAACAACTCATATTAAAAAATTGTCATTAGTTTATAGATTTATTAGATTTTATACGTTTGGAAAATCCTTGGTAGATTTGTATCAGTCTACCTTTGGGAACACACGTGGAGAGACAGTTAATCATCATCTGCATAAATGCTGTTTCTATACCAATCCCATGTTTCTCTGATATTCTGATCTATATCATCCGTATGCATTTTAAATATTTTGAACATTTTGAAAGTTATTTAGTTGTGATAATTAAGATTCATTTATTCGGAAACGTTTTGAAAGGATTCGAGCTTATTGAAAACTGCTTTGAATTATAAAATCACAACCAGTTTGCAATGGTAAAGATTCATTCAAAAATCAATGAATGAAGGGCCTATATGGTGTGGTTTGGTGAATTAACTAATGAATTGGTATTGAGAAGTTTTAGATACAAAAATATGATGTCACAAATCACAGTTACTGTAACCGTTATTTCTAGTAGCAGACTATATTAATTTGCAAATATCTTGTTAAAATATGCAAAGTGGTTAGCGCTTATATAGCCATCTCGCCTCATGAAAAAATTAGCACCCGTCAGAAAAATGTGACTGCAATAGAAATCCATAATAATGAATACTTGTATGAATTGTTTAAAATATTTTAACTCTTTGTTTTTTTTTGCAGAGTAAAGACAATTCCCTGTCAAAAGGAAGTACTAAGCGTAACGGTTATTTGAATTCAATGGAGGACGAAGTGAGCTCAGGCGGGCCATCCCCAACTCCTCCAGGAAGCTCTACAAGTCCATCACCAACGCCAATGCTGCAACCCAGCAAGATGAAGACGAGTAATGGACTGGACTTAAACATGACTGCTCAAGAAATGAGAGCAATGCTGGCTGCAAGAAAGAAAGAAAAATTGGATCCAAAGACGCAAAAAATTGACCTGAAAAAGAAATACGACATTGTTCAAACATTGTAAGAAACATGTAACATTCAATTAGGTAATAGATGAGCTTTTTTAAGGACATATTAAGATTAAAATAGTTAAAATTTCGCTGTGTAATGGAGTAAGTTTAATTTTTAGTTCCTGGGAAAAGAAACAATTTTTTAAAATCATAATTATAACTGGTAAGTAGTAAAATATTGAAATGGCCACAATTTTAAATCAATATTTTAAATAATTTCAAATGAATGCATAAAATGTGGAATAATTTGTTAACGTCAAAAATCATTGAGCCAGTAGTTTATGATTTCTATGTATATCAACAGAATTTACGTGATATCGATCAATTTAACGTCGAATCTTTGCGTCCTTTTTCCGTTAAAAGTAAGAATCTGCATGTGGAAATTTAAAAAAGGATTAACTTAAGGTGTCAATTACTTTTGTAGATAAGTCTAACCAAAATTCTCGCCTTCTTGTTTCCTACGAAAGATGGATTTTTACCCACTTTCACTTCTTGAGCAGATTATATTGTATACTTTTATAAATAAACCTAATCAGATTAAGAAAAATATTTTAAAGCATTTTCCAATATTTTCGAAGATGCCGTGGGTTTGGTTAGATAATAAAAACAATTCTTGACAAAATATTGGTAGGTTTAATGAACGATCGTGTATTTTAAAATTGGATGAAATGAAATACCAACCCAGGTGTTCCTACATAAGCATAGCCAAATATCGATGTAATTTTAAATAGAATTTTACAACCGGGAATAAATGTACAAGATTTTGTGTAAATTACGCATGTATTAATGATTGATAATGTAAAATTTGTTTAATTCTAAATATACGAATATAGTTTAATATCTTAATTTTAAGTTTTAATCAATTTAACACTAAAAATAAGAAATGAATAGTCGTTCCTGAAACGCAATTTGTTAAATAAAAAATCAATTATACATTTTGTGAAAAATAAACGCTTCATTTAATTTGTTTAGAAATTTTTTCTAATATCTGTTTTTACTCCAAAGCTATAAAAGAAACATTTTTTGTCAATACGCTCAACTTTTTGATTTCATTATTGCATAATATCGTCAATGCCATGGCACTCGTTTCGGAACTTACCCCAGAGAGTCATCACAACAATCAAATGTTTATTAAAAATGTTTACAGGATCGATGCAGGATCAGTTCTGGTAAAACTATGCATAAGTCGCTTATTGGGGCTCGATTTATTTATTTGTTTATTGCAAAAATACCAATGAACCATCTCACACATGTTAAATGATTTGATTTATTTGTTTTAAAACTTTATGAAATCTCCAAAACTTGAAAAATAATGCCTAAGAAACCAAATCGAAAAACATATTTTTGATTTATCTACGCGATCAACTTTATTAATCAATTATGGCATTAAAATCTGAAGTAAAATCGAATGTATTTAATTAAGTGCAGTTTATATTTTTACGAGTAACAAATGCGCACATACTATTGGGTATACTATTGCTTATTAATTGGAATAGAATAACCAGTGATAACTAAAGCTAAAGCTAAACTGACTTTTGAGAACTTTTATAGAATATTTTCCCCGCAAAATTGACAAAATTAACTAAAAAACCAAATCTCCCCCAAGCTTATTGCATTGAAAGATTACTTCAAAATGTCTAAATATTTCAAAGGCATATAGTTACAGTATTGTCTAACGTTCCTGTACAGTGCTGCTCAAGTTGGTTTTTAATGAAATTCTAATAAATTATGAGGACGATCTAGTTTTGGAACGATGAATATTCTGGTATTGCATATCGAATACAAACAGTACAACTTATGACGTAAATACATTTTATATATCACGTAGAAAGGAAACTCTATGTATAAAAATTCTCTGTAACAGAAACATAAAGTCGAAATATGAAGTTTTTGAGTGAACACAGTGTGCAAATAATTAAATTGTCAATAATGTATTTTGAATTATTTAAATCAAACCAACGGGTTAATCTGGTCTAAATTAAAAGTACATTCAATTGACTGTATTTACTACGTACTTTCTATTTAGCACTAGCAGCGCCCAATGCGTAGAAATTGAAAATTAACTCCCTAGAAACCCCATTAATTTTTTAATGGAATGAAAGCCTAATGGGGCTTAAAAGTCAGTTTTATAACACTTGGAGAAAAAAATCAGGTAAATCTTATCAACATGATCAATCATACTCCTAAAAAATAGACAACGACATAGCTAATACACCGCCGTTTTTATAATTATTTGCGTGAGATAAAATAACATAAAATATTTAAAATTATTAGAATACAAAAGTAAAGATGAAGTGAAAAGTTGAAAAAAGAACACTATTTTTCGATTTAGCTTGCGTAAAATAACAATTTACAATTTATTGACGTGGAGAAGAAAATGGCAAAAATTATTAAAAGGAAATCACAAACGGTCCCAGACGCTGATTTGCTCGTAAGCATTGCAGAAACTCGAGACCATGAACCATTATGTGGTTTGGCGGGAATATCCAAAAGGTGGGTAAATATTTGGTATAAATCTACTAGTTGGATGGGAGAATGCACCATTCGCTTCTGGAAACCTGCGATATTAATAGAAAATTTACAGTTTTTTAGCATAATCTTTCAATTTTAATTAAACTTGTGTATACCTGGCCCTTTAGCGAAAAATATTGTACGCATTTCTGTCATATTGGCGTAGCCATGAACTCCCCCAAAAAATTGCGTATCTGGGGCATCTCTTGGGATTTGTTTGGAGTTTTGCAAACCCCTAATAAAGTAGTTGGGTTGGGCAACGACTAAAATATCTTGGACTAGTCTGCTTGTTTTGTAATGAAAGTAGTCTGGTATATCTTCACGGCGGTAAACGTCAAAACCCTCTTTACCTTTTAGCCCTTCATAAACCTAAAAATGAATAAATTACACATGTGAATATTTTTATCTAATTTATATAAAGTTAAATTACTATCAAGATTCTAATTAAACACAAAGAATTTACCTGCTCTACTCTCTTTGCGTAAGGAGTTATTGCTATTACTGGACCTCTATCTAGAATTTTATAGACATCGCTAGCATTTATGTAGTCGTCCAGGTTCAAATAAGTTACGTCTGAACCTTCCCCCACCCATTTCATTCCGTGATCTCCGACAATTACAATATTAACCTGGAAAGAATCGATCAAAACCTTATTTTTGTCTCAGGACTCCCCAATCGAAATTCTCGTATGTAATCTGTGCGTGCTTTCTTACAAACGTACCTTTTCATCTAATCCCGTGTCAACCATGTTGTCTAAAAAGTCGTATAAAATGGTGTCCACTTCTTTAACGGCTTGTCTCAGCTCCTGAGACTCTGGACCATACTTATGGCCAATATTGTCCAAATGCTCCCCATAAACCTATTAGATTTAATACAAATATGAATTTGCTACTATCCACATTTCAATATGCTCAATTTTGAACGTTTTTCGATGTGTATGAAAATGCCTATGCTTACCATAACAAGTTCATAATCCTTTTTTAATGCTTCCACAGCCATTTTCAGTGATTCTCTAATAGACTTTGCCCCTTTGGATTCCGTGTAGCCAGAGCATGTCTCTGGTCTAATTTGATCAAATGGGACATCACACCGACTCCAAAACCTGAGAAAGGCTTTACGATTATACCTAGTAGCAGTTATCCAAATGGGTTCGGCATTTTGCCACCAATGTTCCATTCTCGTCGTCGTGTGATTATCCAAACTGAACACGACATCGTTTTGTAAGTCGAACATGTAGTTTCCCAGAATTCCGTGGATTTCTGGGTAGACGCCAGTACTTATTGTTGTCCAACAGGGATAGGACACTGAGGGAAATACTGGCTCTACGTATTCTGCTTGTACTCCTTCCTGAAGGAAAGTTGCAAAGCCTTTTAGCTCATCTTTTTGATTCTCGTAATAGTCCCATCGGAACCTGTCAAAAATAACCTTTTGAGTCTCATCAAAACTTCAATAAATCTTCTTACCATTACATGATAAAGTAAACATGCATTTTGTATAGTTTCCCCAGGATTCTATTCTTAAAAGAGTTCAGATTAGAAACGATTATTAAAACATTTAAGATCTCCATCTACACGCAAGAAACGGTTTCGACAAGTTGCAATCCATCAAGTCATATTATCTGTTTTTTCATATTGACTTTTACAATTTTGCAGACAGTAAAAATAACTTTGCTACTTTTCATCCATTACATCTACATTTTGATGCGTAGCTGTTCATTTTTGTTGCCTTCAAGAATAAAAGTGTGCAACATCACTTTACTTAATCGAATTTTCATATTTCCATCAAGTAACGCAGTTTTTTTTGTGATTTTGATATTTGCTCTTTTTAGTTAAAGTTTGTGTTCATCTGAAAGAATGAAGAAGTAAAAGACAACGCCCTCACTATTCATTAAGCCAGGCCCTTTTCTTCACTTCCATCATCGCTATTACTTCACCTTATCACTTAATCCCGGTCATTGAACTAGCTCTATTCATAATTTTGACGGTTGGGTCCTACGCATAAAAGAATTAGTGCTTATTCAGTAAAAAATTTTGAATACCAGACAACAATTCAATTTTTGGCTCAATTTCTATCAATATCTGACAAAATTTGATTTTTTTCTGGAAAGCAGTGGATTGCGTAATATTACGACTGTGATTTAGCACTGTGTAATGTTCGTAGTAAATCAAAAAAGCTAGCCCTTACCATCCATTGAATTCTTTAGCAAATAGGTACTTTACCGAATGGAAAGTGGAAGACAAAGGCAAACAAAGAGATGACATGGCTCTAAAATGTCTTTTCTCTGGTGATAATAGGAAACTCCAGTGGTACGTGACATAATGACAGTCACGGGAACCACAACTGCCACCGCTGCCTCCACTACGACCACCATCTAAACAACGTTTCTTTCTTTAGGAAAAAGCAAGGTGAAGCGAAAGATGTTGACAAGGATGATGATGATAGTAATAATGCTGATAAAAAATGACGGGAAAAAGACTTTTGTTCACTTCACGGGCATTTTACAAGAAAAATGGGTGGGTGGAGGTGGAAGTGAGGTAGAGAAAGAAGGGATGATGATGAGTGGTTACTTGAAAGCATACTGGCGTGCTCATAAAAAACATCTAATCTTAATTCGATATGGTCTTTTCCTCTCTTTCTCAATTTTCTTGTCTCTGACAAAAAACCAGAGTCAGCTTTTGCTCTAATGCAGGTCTTCTCAGTTTCCTCCTCGACATCACTCCTATTATCATACTGATATCACCTCTGCTCTGAGAATGTTCCCTAATATGCATACATCCTCCTTTTCTCTCAGCAAATCCCTCATTTTCATTTTGATTTTAAGCCCTAGCATAAATTCCACTTAAAATAAAACTTAACTTACCCATCCAGCATAATAATGAGGAGTTTGTGATGCGTTCCAGAAGTGGAGCCTTTCTCTTCATTGGTTTCTCCATTTCCACCGCGGCCACCACTACTGGCAGCTTGGGTGGATGGGAAATAGTCACATAGTAAGAAAGTTATGGCGATTCCGATGGCAATGCAGAATTTAAATACATCGCACGCTTTTTCACTAACGCTTATCATCTAAAATAAGGGGGAAAAGAAGAAAAACAAATAAAGTCGATCTTATTAGCATTCATGCACTCCTTGACATCATCGGTTTTCTCATCTCATTACATTTCACTTTCACTTTACAAGCTTAAACTTCAAATAAGCTATTAAACTATATTCAACAACTTTTGGTTGTAAAAGATTGACATAAAACTCACTTTTTAGTAGGGTTGAACAAGCAAGAAGAGGAGAGCAGGGAATGGATAATAAAAAAATCTGTCAAAAGTCAGAAGCACAATGCGATATTATGATGAGGATTTCATCTGAAACAAATAGAAACCTTCAAAGAAATCTTTCAAGCTTGAACTCTTGAATTCTAAAGATTTTTAGTGTTCCTGTTTGAATATTAATGTGAAATACAAATATTCCTCTGTCTATTCAATGAGAACAGTCAACTTGACCGACCTATTATTAAACATGAAACATTTTTTCCAGACAAAATAAGTGTTTCGTAATATCGAAATTGCAACATGTTTATGAAAAAAATTTCTTTGTCCTACGATCGCTGTCTTTAAGCATAAGCATAATAATGCTGGTCTAGTTAAGTATTCTTTAGCGAAATTTTTATTTCTTGTCAAGCTATTACTATAATAGCAATGTTATCCACAAAACATGCAGAGTGTGCATACAAAGCGTCTCAATTTGTAAGAATGTTTTATAGTTTCCTTGGCTCCAGTAAAAAGGAAATGGGTGAGTGTACATCCTACAATGGCACTTGAAAGTGTTAACTAAAATAAATATTTGTTTTGATTAAGCCTCCTATCAGCTCATGTCAAAGTGCCACTTTAACAAAATGTGCTGATCCTGGTCTAATATTATTTTCCAGTTTAAAACAATTCATAACACGCAAAATTAATTTGTGGATAGTGATCCAAATTCCTTAAGTGCAAACCTGATAAACTATGCTTAAATAATTCAAAATTTAATGATATTGCAAATTATTTTCTGCGGATAAGCAGTTGACATAAAAAAGCAGGTTACATGTTGTAAGATACTGTAAGTCATAATAGTGAAGGATTGTGTTACGAGGCAATTTATACTGATTGGAGAACATTACAGCATTGGAATTAAACTGGCAGACATAACAAACTTGTTAAAGATTAGAAGAGGAAGGAACAAGGGGAGCGGAGGAGCATGAAAATAAGAAAAGACAGGAGCAAAAGGAAAGTTTTGCAAGAAGCAATCCAAACGAAAACCACATCATGAAGTAGAGTTTGTCATGCAATAATAATAAATAAATAAGGCCATTCTGTATTAAGCATCACATACAAAATCGGTTATAGTAACACATACATAAGTAGTATAATGTATATTTTTGCAGTTTCTTTGTTGGCAACCATGCAAATTCCTTGATGATGAAAATAAACATAGACTTACGTTGAAAAAGGAAGCACTATCCTCATCATTTCCTTGCAAAGTTGTAAAGTTTCTTGAAAACTAGTCTACTTTAGCCTTCTCTAGATCTAATTGCCACAAACAATAAACATCCAAATAGAAGAAAAGTTTCAATGTCAATAATTCACTGTTGTATGGGTATTTATTTCGGGATTAGCTACAAAACGCACCATAGAATAATTCACAATTCACTTTTTCCTTCCAACGGAATGGATTTGAAGATTGAAAAAATAATTTATGCTAAATTAGATGGTGACAATGATGATAAGATTGGTCCTTGTCCCTTCTTTCCTTGTTTCACTTCCCACAGAAATGTATATAGACCAGGCTGGGATTTTTTAGTGTGCTTTCACGTGGGTTTTTAGTTTGAAAATAGTTTTAATTCTGGGTTAGGTTAGTCTCACACAAGCTTATCACTGTGACGTTCTTACTTGTGTACTCAAGTCTTGAAACACTTTTTCACACAAAAAGCTTCAGATTAGTTTCAAACTCCGTTGTTTTCTTGATGCCGTTCTATAAATTGCTTGCAATAACAAAATGCTCAATATGCAATTTTGTGACTTACTGCCTTGGTTTAGTTTTTTTCCGTCCTTCTCTTCAGTTTTTAAGCAAAGCACAATACAAAGCCGGTATTCTTCCTGCAGCAAGTGTTCAAGAGATGGAGATGACTAAGATTATGAAGAAAGTGCTTTGAAGATATTGTTTATTAATCCAGCAGAGAACTATCACATCTTTAATTGTATTGATGAGCTTCAACTTCCTTTCTTCATACACGTGTATTATTAAAGTCTTTTTGGAATGGCAGCAGAGTTTGTTATTTTAGCCACTTTCACACAATTACGATAACTTTGTAATGGAAGATAAAATTCTTATTTGTTGTATCGATAAATAAAATGAGGATTCAACAACCGTATCATTATCAAAAGTCCAAGTTTTATTTTTTACAAGTTGTTACACGCATCAATTTTGAAGTTGTTTTAATGTTAAAAACTCTACCTGATCAAAGATTTCTTTATCTATTTCATGACAAATTGGATGTCCAATCATCGCAGCACACAAGAAAAGCTTCACCGCATTTCTTTATTTGTTCCCTAATCTCCCTCCTTGCCACGTGCAAGTAAAAACGTTAGTCAGTCTTTGCTTCTTTCTATGTAGCTGGGAAACAGAGAAACTGATAATAGTAAATACAAGCAGAGAATGCACATTTAAAACCTGATTGATCAATGATTACCTGAAGTGAAAGGTCATTATTATGAACTTTTTTCTATCCAAAAGTTTCCAATTGCAAGGAAATTAGAATTACTAAATGTCTGCCTACTCAATACAAAAGAATTGTGTTGGGCTTGCAATGGGCAATTAAATCAATCTTTAGTTCCAGTTTTAAAAAAGTAATAAAAAGCAATTTTGTCTCAAAGAGTAAAAGGGAATAAAGATGTTTTTCTCACAAGACACCACCACACCGCCGTTGCTTTTGTTAAAATCACCTTCGCCACATCCACATCAGCACCATGCATGCCTCATGCACGAAATGAAAGCCACACTGCGACCCTCTCTTACTTTTACGTTTCGTTTTTCCTGTGCCGCGGCAGCTTCTGCTTGCAAAGAAACTATTTTTATGAGAGTGGAGTTTGGGAATAAATGGAAAACGCTTCTTATTTCCTCCAAAAGCGATATGATATGAAAATAATGGTTTGATATAATCCGTTATAATGCAATGCTTGCAAGGAATAGCACGAAAGAGAAAAATCAGCAGCTTAAAGAAAGGAACTCATCCCATTTCGTCTTTTTAACAAAGTAATAATATGTTACTCCCTTTTCCACTTTTTTCTTGTCCAAAAGCAAGAACCAAAAAATACGTATTTTATGTACGGTGGTTGGTTTTATTGTTAGCCGCGTTATGTAATGCAGAAAAGAAGCTGTATAGTCACCTGCAAAAATGAATTTTAGTTGAATTGAAGCCTGGCTTTTAGCAATAAGACTATTTCTTTTTATTTCCGTTACAATGGTAGAATTCAATCCTTTTTCCTTAAAATCATCCTCATCACCAGCATCGTAACAGGGAGTGAGCGACAAGAGCTTCATCAACATCTCGTAAAGAGGATTTAAGCAGGAAATTAAAGATGCTGCAAAGAAGTTGTGTGTACAATTTGGCTTATAGTTTTAAATTACAGAAATAAAATGTATGTAATTCTGAACTCAATTCTTGTCATTGAAAAAGGAAAAGTAAGTCAGTAAGACACAAACATAATCTTACGTAAAAGCTAAAGCATGGAATGGAACCAGATTTATGTAGAAGAGTCATTACGGACGGTTGAAGATTTTTTGCAAGTTTCTTGTTTGCCATGTGGATTTAAGAAAGATGATAGTGCTTGTTTCCCAGTTTTTTTAGGATTTGATGATACAAAGCAAGGAAGTAAGTAAGAATGCTCCTTTCCTTCCTCTCTCGTTCCACATGAAGAGACTGTTGTGGAGTGAAAGGAGTCTCGCAGAGGTCTAGCCCATTTATAATCTCGACTTTAGTCAGGATTTTCCTATTTTATTCCTCGTGTAAAGAAGGAACGATCATGATGATGAACATAAAACTTTTAAGATTCTTCCTATGTTATCATCAAAATGCTGATGCTAATGTAAAGAAATAGAGAGTTATAGTTTTGCTTCTTCGACTTATTCAGCAATGGCTTTCTCGACTTATTCCGCATTAGAACCGTGTGATGCCGACAGAGAAAGTGGGAACAGAACAATAGGAATGGAAACATGGTAATAGAATAATAGCAAAAAATGTTCATTCTCTTGGAGTGAGCAAAACAGATTTCGTTTTAATGGAACTTTAGTAGAAAATCAAATCCACAGTTTAATTTACTTTGACTATCTGTCCACACGAATTTGATCAAAGTTTTACCAGATTTTGTGAATAACTTGATTTAATGGAAATGTCGTTATGGATTTGTCATTGGAGATTTTGCAGACCAATTTTGTATACTTTTTATACATCCCAATGGAAAAGTTTTACATGATGACAACCAGAAAGAAACTTTCTATAGTGTTTGGTAGCACTTCAGATCCAGTGAGTTTGAAAATATAAATCCTGTAACTTTCTCTTTTACAACTTGCCTTATACAGATTTGATAAAACATGTCTGGAGCAAAGTTTTTAGAATCATAATATTCTGCTTTCCCAGTGAATCTTTTTTGACCTTTGAATGCTCAGATGAAAACTTGCGTAGTACAATTAACATTTAACGAATGACTGAGCTCTGGAACTTTACCTGAAAAGTTAAATATTTTGCTTGGTCGCCAAAAATAAAATGCAAGGAATGACCTTCCAACCAAAATCTTATTTAGTAATATGCTAATATTAATGCTGAATACCTTTCATGTATAGCAAATGACTGAAAATGCAAAAATAGTAACTTTGATTTTACGATTTAAGAATAAAACATTACGCAATTTATTTATTCATAATATATTTCGACTTATAACTAAGCTAATCGTATTATGATACCATACCTTGAAGAGAATAAAGTGCATTTTATTGATAACTATTGAATGACCCCGTATCAATGTCATTTAAAGTTACAAGACTTATAAATGGAATTGTCAATTATAGTAAAAAACAGAAAATCTCAGGAAAAAGTCTTGTCATTCGTAATAATCTAGTGAGAATTATAATATTTTCAAATAAGTACTTTTTAATGCATTGTAAATGGAATGGAGAAAAGAGTAAAGATAAGGATATTCTTAGATCATCCAATAGGTGGGACCCGGTCCACCGTCGTATTTTGATCGGTGGAGAAGGGATTTCTCAAAGGCCTCTGTAGTTGCTAATACCGAAGAACCAATGAAACTTGCGTGGTATCGGTAAGGTGAAACGTTAATCTGAAAAATAAATAATTACAGTAATTAATTAATTTATATTATCATTTTACTTTCATTAGCGTTAGAATGGGGGTATAATCATGTACAAAACAAGATAAACAAACCTTTGGCTTCAAATGCGGTGGGCACAGTTTGGTCAATTCATGCTCAAGTCTTTCTGGGAAGCCTGGTATTAAAGTACAGCCTCCAACAAGCAAAATGTTTTGACTCATTTCTTTCCTTATATCAACTCCACAGTTTTGCAAACATTTGAAGATCATTTTTGGCAGACTATCGCAGTCAAATCCGTACAAGCTAGGATCAAAAAATCCCTCTCCTACACCCCTCAGCACGTTTTGGTTAACACCAATCAAATTGCCGAATGAGAGAATATCCCTCAGGTCCATTTCTACAACTATTTCTTGAGAATCTTGGGAAGGTCTGCGGGAGCCATTGGAATTAATACACACGAAGTTCTCTGATATAAATCGCAAAACAAGATTTTCAGCCGGGGTGGAAAGATATAATCCATTTTCTTGAGGTCCCAGGCCTTGACGCAATGAATGCTTGAGAGGATGGCCTCCGTAGGGTGCTCGAGTCCACGCTTGCGTGAGAATAAAGCCTTGGCTGACCGGTACAATATCACAGCGCTCCCCAATGTCACAAACGATTCCGTTGTCGGTGGAGTATGCCCAAAATGAAACAACGCTTTGATGTGCAATCATCACACTTCGTATCTAGAACATAAAACAATGGTTATTATGAATGTACTAGAAATTGTTCTGTGAATTAAATATCATTTGAATGATTATTTATTACCTGAAACATGTTAAAAACCAGCTCCAGAATGCTTGTTCTAGACTTGTTTTCTACCCTTCTAGGCAAATTTAGAATAAGCCTGTAGTTTTCGGGACGAACATTCAAGTCTTTGAAGATTTTTCTAAGAAACCCTTCGAGTGCGTCAACTTCAATGGTATTCTGTAATCATGTAAATGTCATAAGTATAACTATTTTAACTATTCATTAAGTTATAATGTAGTGAAACTTTATTACTAGGGAGTTAATGAGAACAAACCTGGCACATTTTCGAAGTACATTCAAATGGAAACGTTATCTTTGCATTTTTTCGGTTGTCTGGTTTATAGGCATCGTTGCCATAAATGCGGGTTCCAGTACTTAAATTCTCAGACATAACGGAGCCAAAGAAAAGAGCAGGAAGGGTGGCTATTTACAAAAAACAAAAGATAATTTCAATGGCTATAAAGTACTGTAAAAATAAATACGAAAAATTGCAATCTCACGTTGATGGGCTAGTACGCCAGCCCTAATACTGGTAGACCCAATGTCAACCAATATAATGTCCCTAAACAATGAAGGACTTTTTGGAAGAATAGGAACTGCAAATGACAAAGTTGATGCCATTTGGTGCTGAAGAGCTGCAACCCAGTGGACAGCGATTTCGGGGGTGGTGCATTGCAGCACAAAGTAATGGCCTTTCTGTAATTTTCGAATAAAAATGTGTCAATGTGACTACAGCAAAGAAGGCTCGTCGTTTTAAAAAACAGTTTAATTAACTTACCCCGTCATCCACACCAATAATACGGTTAGTCATTATCTTCCCTTGTTCGGGTCCAACAAACTCAATTGGATCTAAAAAGTCTACCTTGCCACCAATCAAATTTATTGATTGGAAAAGATCCTGACAGTCATCCTTCTATAAAATTTATATAATTCAATCCTTTATAAACAGCTTCACAAATAAAACATGGACAAGGTCAAAGAATATTTAAGTGACTTGCCTCATAGCCATTTAACTTTCCTGCTGCAACCACATAAAACTTCTTTCTCCAAGCATTCCAGAAGGTTCCTTTCTTCCGATTTCCACTTAGAATATTCATATAACCCGCAACAGTCTCATTGGAATCGGAGGGGCGAGCTTGGTGGGGCTCTGATACATGGTATAGGCGTTGAAGGATTGGATCCTTAGGAAAAAATAATTAGTAATCAAAGCAATATCAAGACTCTTATATCTATAAAAACTTATAAAAAGTACGTACAGGGTCAAAATCCTTAGCCGAAATGCGTAAGTGCTTGGTAACAATTTCTGTTCCGTTCTTGCCGTCTGTGTGATCTTCATGGTCTTTGGAATGATGATGGTGGGGATCATACATTAAAATATCGTTCGTATTGTGAATAATATCCGTCACTCCAAAATGAGCTTCTGGGTTGGAAAATTCTCCGCCAGACATCTTTCGGTGGAGGGCGGAAGTGGAATGATGCCCATCATTGTAATCATAGTCATTAAACTGCTCTAACTCTTGGTCGCTATCGGAGGACATTTGACTTTCAGTTTCTTCTTGAATTACTTCTAAACCTGAAAAGTGTTCAATCATGTGCTTATTGAAATTCAAAAGTTTCAAAGTCAAAACACCGATATTGCTTTTCTCGTACCATATTCGCCAAATGATTCTCTATCACGAAAATCTTCTGCGTAGTTGTTATCGTAATCTGGAGGAGGAATACTTGGCTCTGGATCGGAGTCTGTGTCATCAGTCACAACGTAATCATAATCATCTGAATCACTTCGCTCTTGATCTACAAAGTCGTTTCGGTTTTTGGGAGCATTGCTGGAGAGAATAAGCCGAGCGGCTTGAGGAATCAAATTATCTTGGAAAAAACAAGGACACGATTATTTTTAGTAACTTGAAAGCCTTTCCGTTCATTTTTCTGCATTCTTCACTTCGTTACAACAGTACCACATAAGATATTATTCAATCCTCTTAATTTTTGCACATGCAAAACATTATTCACAGCTTCTTTTCAAGTGAACATGCAATATTTGACATATTAATATTTTTAAAACTTACCAACGGAATCGGGTGAAGCACCATTTGTTCTATTATTGGATTCATAGATGCACTCATTGGATTTAGGGGTGTCATAAGCAATACTCTACATTAAAAATCAAGCAGTATTTAGCAAAAACAGAAAACAATCACACTAGACAGATGCAATTTTCCATTCCGCACTTGCACGATACTGAACTTATATTTGTTTTAATATAAAAACACAAAAATGCATATAAAACTGTACACTTTTAAAATTGTAAAATCTATTGTGTAACAAAATTAAAGATGCAATCTAGTTTTTATCTTTTTTGATGACAATCGAGTCCGTTTTTATTCATGCAATACTTTTAGCAAAATGAGGTCTCGTTACTTTTTCTTTATCATGCCGAAACAGAACCGTATCTATTCTAAGACTAAATTTTAAATAAAAATGTTTATACATTTTGCATTCGTATTTACAATTTTTCCAATTCACAATTACTTTCCTATTCTACATCATATCATTATCATACAATACTTTGTAACCATGCAAATTTAGCTTTTTAAAAAATGCTTCTTCTCTCTTTTCGCATTGTTTTATTTAATCAGTTTATATCCCCAACCATATCAACACAACCTTAGCAGCAATAGTAATATAGTAATAGGCACCTGACTAATTTCAGATTTTTTAAACCTTTAAATTTAACATAAAAATCGTAAACTTTTACTACTTTTTTTCTGAAATGAGATTTTATAAAGAGTTTGACGACTACATAATACTCCTTACTGCTTCAATATATTCGAGGTAATTAATGTTATTATGATTTTTAACAATCAATCTGAATGAGTGAGCCGACTCTTTTTTAATCCCCCTTTTGCAAAAATATGCGTAGATGAATATACTGCAAAAAACATGAGTTTTAAACACCATAGTTATCTCAAATCATTTCACTCGTTTTAAATTTAAGGTAAGAGCTCATTTGTTTAATCAGCAATGGTAGTTTACACAATCCTTTTGTAGTCACGTTTGAAATTCGAAAAGAGGCCGTACATCACTAGATTAGGCGATACCTTAAAACCCCTTTAAGAAATATGGTATGACTAAAGTAGCTAGTTTTGTGATCCATTTTAATTTAAGTTTTATAAATCAACGATCCTGCAACAATAGAGTTAATTTGCATTAAAATGTCTATCAACACTTTTAAACTGCGTATATCCTTCTAAAAAGTTTTCAATAGGGAGGCATGATTTGGATTAATTTTATGCAAATATAAAACGCTTTTTTACAATTGAGAACGAGGACGGAAATAAAAGACTTGTCGGAATACTAAAATAAAATGACAAGTATTTAAACTACTTCTGCATTTGCTAATATTTTTTAAAATAGAATTAACGGATCAATTCTGTCACTTTTGCATACACGAAAGACCTCGCCCAATTTGCAAGCATAGTTTGTATAGTACAAATAAATCAAAGTTTTTGTCGATGTGTGAATAATATTTAAAGCTTTCAACAACATCGTTTATTAAATTAAACAAGATTAATTTTATTGTTCACTGGTTTCATTACTGTTATTAATACGCTTATGTAAGTTCAAAAAGGTTGAAAGTTGGATTGTATATATATTTTCAAAAGGGTTTGAAATACAACTTCGATTTCAAAATTGTTTAAAACAGTTTCCCTTTTTGTGCAATAATTTTATATTTCTCATTTGTCGGCTATTAGTTTACGCTTGGTCAATTTGACAAAAATATATTTCTAAAGGCGAACCCATGTAGGAATTATTAATTCATTGTTTGTTTCAAATTAATCTCGATAACAGTGAGGTATTATGTTAAATTCTTTATTCGTCCAAAGGATATGTATTTTCTTTAAAATTTGCGTAAAATAACTCAATTGTATCTAGAAAAAATGTCATAATAAATCTTTTGTCGCATCTATTGCTGGGAAAAACAGCAGTAGTTTTTACATTTGATGACCATAATATTACAATATTAAGAGCAGGTAGAAAGGAGTTTCCTCCCAAGTTGTAAAAATTTCTTAATTTGCTACGCTAAATCTTTTTGTCCTAGATATATTCTACCTACATCAGAAAAGTATAAAACTTTACTGTCAAACTAATTTACTCATTTGTCACACAGAGTGAGTCGTAATGATTAGTCCTTTGACTATCCACACCATCATCACAATCACGAAAAAGACGCAGCATGGGTTCTTTATGTATGTATTTATAAAAAACGTAAGCAATTTAAAAAGTTCCATGTTTTTACTAAAAATATTTTGAGGAATATTTCCCTAATTTCTAGATGGATGGGGGCTGATTACACCAACAACGTAGTAGTCCAGCATTAATTCGTACAATAAATCTCAATTAACTTCTAACTCACCTTGGTTGTCTCAGATTTATTCTGATAATGACTATTCTCATAGATTCCAAGCTGGCTTTGCTTTTGAATAGCTTTCACAGCGGCTGTGCTGAACAGGGTCTCGCCCATTCCTGTTCCATTTGATATCCCATTATGAGCACCAACTTTCAGAGGACTTGGACTAGACACTGTGACGACACTACTGGATAGGATTTTCGAAGTCATTTTTGTTATTTATTCTTGAAGCCTTAAAATGATTTCATGTCCGGAATAATAATCTAAATCAAATAAAAACAAAAAAGTCATTAGAATAAAACTAGTACATTTGTATGTGATTGATAACAGATTTGGACATATGTACTCATACACATCTGATAAATGACTTGAAATGTTAGAAGCATTGACTGATTGATGTTCTGGTGTTCATAGCAATAATTTATTATTATCACAACAACCTGAGGATTTCTCAAATGACAACAAAGCTTTACTTAAAGTAATTGAGGCAATTGTCAGATTGTAAAAATGAGTAAATGACGGTAAGAAGTAAAGACAAAGCAAATGTTAAATGAAGAGATAGCGTTAATTATCATCACCTTTCCATCAATAACTAATCAGGGAAAACAAGATAATTATTGATTAGATTAGTCATCTACCGGAAGCGAGCTAGATAAAAGGAAGAAGCTTTTTAGTAAATATCCTATGAGCAATTTATCCTACATTGTTCATAATAAAAAGGGTTAAAACAAGGTTGGCTTTAGAGTTCTGATAGGAGTGAGTACAACATCATTTCTATAAATAAGCAATAGTGTGTAATTATAGATTCGTTTATTAGTCATTCATAGTTTATAGCATCATCCTTAAATTAGTCTAATGGAAAAATCACGTCTCTTAAAATGTGAACATTTCTCATGCAATACATTATTAATACTGTAGTTGTTACCAAAATATAATCTTATCGGTTAACCGGTGGGGGAAGGCGGTGTCTTGCTCATCAAACAAAAACATGAAAACAGTTTGTTTATTCAGTATCTTTTACCTGCAATTACTACTCTATCCCTAGTCCATTATTAAATATCATTTTTTATGAAATAATAATGAATAGAGAGAAAAGCCTATAACAGTTGGACCGATATGGTAAAAGACATTCTGCTCATGATTATCAACCCTCCATTTTTGTAAATTATGCATGTTATCATGTGGCGTGGCTTTTCAAACAGAAGTTGAATGTCCCATAACAAAATAGTAAGTTTCTTTAGCTAAAATGACCATATTCGGGAGGACAATCATAAAAATACAACTTTTTTTCTGTGCGGGCGAATCAAGAATATATATTTTAATAGAGATGCTTGATACTGTACTTTCTTAAAGACAAGATGGGCTGAACTTTTTGTGAAATCTGAGAATAAAATGCAATCTTTACTTAATCTAATGCGGTCTTCCCACACCATAACTTTACAGATAAATAAATCACTTCACTGTAAGTTATACACTGTCATTTTAAGTCAGTTTGAATATAAAAAAGATTCATAGAAATGCGAGAAAGTCATTTACTTTAGTGGGAAAGGTTGATGAAAAGCTTAATAACTTCAAGAAAACAACTTTAACAAAAGTCTGAAGAAAGGTTCTGACAAATTTAAACTATGGTACCAAAATCCTTGTTTATCAGTTCCTCAAAATTTTATCAAAATTCCTACACAGGTTGTAATAATACATTAGATTATTTTTAGCCTTATATATTTCAAAACCACTATTAAAAGGGGACTATGTAAATCGCAACATTTTCAAGCATATTTGCACAACATTGCTTACTCATTTGTCTGGATAATATTTCACATGTAAACGGTAAACTCACATTAATCCTGGAACAGCTCAAACGATTTCTTCTAGTAATACAGTCAAAATCATACTAAAATTTTAAAATAAGTGTGGTCAGATAGAGAAATTGATGTCGACATAGGCTGTTGGTTTTGCCCCAATCCATATTTCCATATTTCACTCACGTCTTTATAAAAAACGAACAATAAATCAACTGCAGATGTTTTTCCATAAATTTACATACTAAAAACACGACCTTAAATATCCAAGTTGCACAAAACCTACTTAAACTTTTTTACTGGTGAATTTTCACTTTATTATCCCTTTATAAGTTGTTCAGTGTTTCATTTATTTTCCGAAAGGTAATACAAGTAGAAAGCGGAAGGGATGGTTTATTGTTCAAAAATACGCAACTACTTGTTATTAATACTATCCTTACATTGACAAAGTGTATCATGAAAGCTCTACAAAAAATAGTTCCCCGCGTCTAAAAGAAATTTTGATAGATTAATCATAGCATCACACCGCAAAATTGAGTAAACCACAAACTCTCAGCATAATATTCACTCAATAGTTCGAATTCACACACACCTGTCACTACGTTTTATAGGATTGTAGCCAAAACACAGTTTCCTTTGGCCACTGACTTCGCCACACGGTACCAGTGAAATCTGATAAAATAATCGAATGCAAGATAAAACTAAAGTTCATCCCTTCCTAGGCAATCTTAAAACTTAACTGAAGTTGCAATCCTAAAGACAACTCAAACTCCACACCTCATCTTCATGCCACCACCAATGCAATTCTACCGCTTATCATCATCAGCTTAGTATTTTGCACTTGAAGCTGATATGAAAAACGCTAAATCTTCTCTATTCACACGTTGAAAAGTCATTAATGAATGGATGAATAAGCAGTAAAAATATTTTGGATTGAACGTTAAATGGTACTAATCGTAGTAAAAACCACGAATGATGCTATTGCTTCATTTTAGTTGTAGCCAGAAATCTAAAAAACATTTATTACGTTAATGTATTCCGATCATCTTCACAAACCTTTATTTCGTGTTGAGATGTGATTCGAGTTAAATGATTATGTTTATTTTTTATATTGAGCTAATTTCACGCAACTAAAAACTATCATAATTCACGGTTTGCTTGATTTCATTTTCACCACGAGCCAAAAAGCTTTGTACAATCACAACAGTCACATATCTATAAAAACCCAACAATAACTTGACAATGCATGCAATGTGCCTTCATTTAAAATGGAAATGATGTCGATGATGACAGACATCATCATAAAATCCTTCCTTTTACGGCTGGCATATATTTTTGCCCACTTGTCTAAAGCATTTAGAACGTGCAGTAATAAAGTAAAATGCCAGTAAAAAGCTATTACCTAGTTTTAGTTGTGATTCCAATATAAACTGATGCTAATAGCTTGAAGTAATAATAGTACCGAGTCTCCCCTCCCACTTCAATCAGATTTACGTAGTTTACCGTACAATTTGACATTCACTGCAAATATTTGCTTTAGTTTGTTAGAAAAATGGTTGAAAGGGGAAACACAAAGCGTTTTACAGCCGAAGGTAAAAAATTAAATGAGGCTTTGCAATTGCCACCCACTTTTCATTTCCCAACAACTTTATATGCCCTTCAAATCCTAACATTTCGTTTTAATCTTGCTCAGTAATTAACAAAATTTTAAAGAGGGAAGTTGGAAGTGTTTTTTATATAAACTTAATTACATTTATATCGTACCAAATCACCACCCAATCCAATCAAACTCATTCAACCTTTACCACGTTGGCAAAAAAGTGAATTCAAATTTAATCCAATGATTTTTATAGATTGATTAATCGCAACATGAATTCTTTAGAAGTTTTTAATGTTTTAGAACTTTTAGTGCATTGATTACACGATAAGATAAAAAGAAGGTGTGATAACTGCGTAATCAGATCATCCATTAATCAAGCAAATAAGCGAATTCTTATTCCCCACTCACTCTAATTCTCACAGAGTAGTTTGATAACAATACTAAAAGCTGAACAATTCCTGAACATATATTAAACCTATCAGCCTTTTCGAATTATGCCGGAACACTGTGAGAATTTTATAAATTAAAATAAAATGCATATATAAATTACTTTTTCCCCTTCACTTCACTTTTCTTATTTTCAGAACGTTTATAATGACGATATTTGATGAAGTAAATGAAATGGGGAATGTTACGTACAGAATGGTACAAAGAGGTTAATTTACTCATCTGCTGACACTGTAATTGCAGGGTTTTTGCCACTGTAAACAAATGTCGATAAATGTTTTTTGTTCACCTGTAAATGCCACCTATCATTTTTGATTGATTGTGCAATATGAAGAAATCTTTTTATACCTCTCGGCCTTGGACGCGTTCATTCTCATGTTTATTACAGAATCACATCTCTCCTAATGCAGCGTCATATATAATCATCATTATCATATTGATGATGCATCACTCGATGTTTTTGATCTTCATAGTTATCATGAATCATGACTATACAACATTTACAACTTGAATTTGCATGGTGCAATTAGATCATTGTTAAAAACATTTAAATTGCATCAGTTCTTTCCTGTTAACATGGTTAAGCATAGAAATAAACATACGTTTTTGCCTTTGCGTGTTCTAGTGACCTTCCCAATTTCCAGTTACCAGCAAGTAATAAAGCACAATCTTTATTTCCCAAGGGAAGTCCTTGAGCGCTTGTTCTTTTTCTTATGGAAAAAAACTTTAAAAGATCCCTTGTTTCTTTACCTTTTAATTATATATGAGCATGGAGTCCATCACAAGGCAGGCAGTAATTTAAACGATGATGGGTTTGGATTTAATAACATGTTTGCAATAATGTTAACCCTTTTCCTGAAATAGTTCTTAGATTAGTGCTTACTTTAGATAGCAACATTTTGGAAGCGGAAATATGTCTACGAAGAAAAACGAATGTAATTGTGTTACAAGCAAACTCGATAATTTGTAATAATACATTTAATTATCAAATTCGACAAAATAAATAATGTAAAATGTGTCAATGGAATATTGCCAAATCTCTTTTTACGTAAGATTAATTAACTTTTGTTCGTTGAATGGAATTAAATTTTAAGTGGTGAATAAACCCTTAATCTGCTCCATCTTATATCAGCTAATCGAAAACAAAAAGGACTTAAGGTACAGATACAATTTCTCAACCACTGACTTGTCGCTCCCTGTCAAACAGTTAGTCCATCAAGTTTGAACTGATTTTGGTAGACGTGAGGTAATAAAATCCGATACACGGAGGGAAAGATAACAGAGCATTAAAAAACTGGTATTGATTGAATGATTGATCGATTGGATTAGTTCCCTCACTTTCCCACGCAGTTCAACTTCATTCAAACTCAATTCACAGTTACAATTGTACTTTTGTCTCATCATTATTATCCTTTGGCAAAGGATCAATCAGACAAAAAACTGAAATAATATGATGTAAACTGTGAGGGTTGTGTTTTGAATCGTGATGTGGTTTGATACAAAAAGTGTCTGTGTTTACACAAGCACAACAAGTTGGTGAACAGTAAAACATTAAATCAAATGTATTTATCAAAGAGATAAGACAATTCTTGCGTGTTCAACTAGTTTGTAAGAAAGGGGAAATACGTTTCATGAATAAGGATCAAACGAGATCAGTTAAATAATTGTAATTTAAATAATATATAGGTTTGGCGCAACGGTAACTACAACACTGCATAACTATTCTCGCAAAAAAACTTAAATTTGCCAATGATTAAAGGAAGGAGGTAATTTCTACATTTAAGAAAATCAAGAAAGTGAGACGACAGGATAAATTGAATTGAATCGTAGAAATAATATTGAATCAAATCATTGTTTAAAATGCGTCGTGATTTGATATTTTAATGGCATGATAAATTTTAATTTCATTGCATGGTTCTTCTAAAGAATGATCATATTCCATTCAAGGACAATAGAGAATGTCCTCATCGTGTCTTTCCACATAAAGAGATTGCAATTTCGTTTGTTTTAAAGAATTTAAAATAATCGCTTTCGGCTTTGGGCGTCCGCTAGTTCATAAGGGAAAGTTTACGCATTGCCATAAAAATTGACGACAAGGAAATTGTTATTACCGTACTTACCAGGAATCTGCTAGCTAATTAAAATCATGTTAGAACAAATTAAAAATAGTTATGAATCATTTATAGACAAAACCAGATTTGCCATCAACTCAACAAAAAACTGTTTCCTTATATGTGTCAAGAGGAGTTGAACAAAAGAAGACGTCGTTGAGAAAGTGAGCAGAAGAGTGGAATGTGCTCCACAATTATGTAGCCACTCTGTCTGCAATTTACTTTCACATTTACTCCTCCACTTTATTATATTTTCCAAATTAAGAGTTATTTTATGTGCTCCAGCTAATTAACTGCTTAAAGTAGACAGATGGATATTAGGTTAAGTACGTGATGTAAGACATATGCAGATCCTAAACTTTTTTGACATAATCCAATCATAGTCGTTTCCTTTACAAACACGAAAGAGTTTATTGACAGAATGTCAAGAATGCGAATTCTTTATTTCAAGACCCCTCTCTCCCTATTCGTTAATAAATGAGTAACTATTTTCAATTTCCTCCTTATGTATTGATCAAACACTTCATTAGCTATTTAAAAAAATATTATTATCATTAGCACTCTGCGACTGGATTGTTCATAAGAGGCACACATACTTTCAAATTATAAAAATCTTATGTTTGCCAACTCGGCCAAATTCAGAATCTTATGAATCAACAACGCAATCAAAGACAATTAAGATTATTATCCTATTGTCTAGCACAATTTTTTAACCTTTATTTCGTCAATGTATCAGCGATATTAGTAGAGATTAGAAAGGCGAAGAAAGACTTTGTCCACGGAACGTGGCCAAAATGTATGAAAACATTTTGTAGACGAAGAGGAAAGTTGCAATGCAAAGTAACAATATTTTTCTCTCGCCGTCATTGTAGTGAGTGACACTGACAGCTAACACCGTAATAGCGTTATATGACATGACAATTACTCTCTGCTGTCAAGAAAACCTTCTTCATCCTTAATTTCAAAAGGTATTTATTTTTTAATCATAGTACTTACAAAACCTGCAGAACGTAAACCAAATATCTAATATAAATAAAAAAAGGTTTCTATTCTTTCTGTCCAAAAAAATATCAAGCTCTTATTGTTGCGATGGTAAATCAGGTTTAGGTGTTGTATTAGAATTTGATGTTATGAGCATTGCATAATTCTAAGAAGATAATATAAATATCAAGAGCAACAAATTCACAATGATAGATTTGCAACGTCGACTCATTTTAAGGGAGAAATCAATGTATCCCCGCTCCTCATTTGAACGGGGAATTCAATGTATCTCCGCTCCTCATTTAAACGGGACTTTCAATGTATCTCTGCTCCTCATGTAAAGGGAGAATTCAATGTATCTCCGCTCCTCATTTAAACGGGGAATTCAATGTATCTCCGCTCCTCATTTGAACGGGGAATTCAATGTATCTCCGCTCCTCATTTAAACGAGGAATTGCAGTATATCTCCGCTCCTCATTTAAACGGGACTTTTAATGTATCTCCGCTCCTCATTTAAACGGGACTTTCAATGTATCTCCGCTCTTCATGTAAAGGGAGAATTCAATGCATCTCCGCTCCTCATTTAAACGGGGGATTGCAGTGTATCTCCGCTCCTTATTTAAAGGGAGAATTCAATGCATCTCTGCTCCTCATTTAAACGGGGAATTGCAGTGTATCTCCGCACCTCATTTAAACGGGACTTTCAATGTATCTCCGCTCCTCATTTGAACGGGGAATTGAATGTATCTCCTCTCCTCATTTAAACGGAGTTTTGCATTTATCTCCGCTCCTCATTTAAATACAAAAATCTATGTATATCCGCTCCTCATTTAAATACAAAAATCTATGTATCTCCGCTCCTCATTGAAATGGGAATTTCAATGTATGTCCGCTCCTTTTTAAATGGTCAACTGGGAACCACGTGAATTGTTTCAAACCTTACAATTTGTTGTTTTGTTTTAAAAATTACTGAATTTAGATCAATCCTGATGTTTCTGTAAACATTCAACTCCTGACTTCCCTATTTACATACAGTTCAGTAGAAACTTATCCCAGTGTAAAACATTCTTGCGGATTTAGATTTTTTGAGTTTTTTATTGTGTTTAAAAGATCCTTTATAAAAGATGCTACTTATTTCGTCAAATCACTCTCTAGAACCCGATGCGAACAGAATCGGGCTACCCTCTAGTGTAGTAATAAACTGAAAAGTGATAGAAATCAAATTCATTTCCCCTTTGTATAATTTCCTTACAACCTAGGCTACAATCACTACATCTGGTTTTTGTTAGAACATGCATTTCAAAAGAAATTATAACATTTTATACGACATAGTAAAATTAGTTATATTAATTTATGTACTCGCAACCGTCACTCTTGTCATAGCAGCTAAAATTATTAAATGAATCGTCTGTACACTTGATGAGGATTATAGTAGCCATTATCATCATAATGATTTAAATTTTTCGAAAGAAAAAGTTTGGTTTCACATTTAACCGTCATTATCATTACAGCCCTACAAATTTATTAGTTCAAAGGATTTCGTTATGTGTAATATCATGCCTTGCGTTTCACTTCTATTTTTCGTATAATGTCTACGTTGCTGATTTTTTTCTTTACCACGCACAATTGAAATGCATAAGGCCTTTCTGTAATTTTTGTAAGTAATTTATGTGCGGTGAAGAAGGGCTTTCGTGATGATGAAAGTCAGGTCAGAGGCATAGTTGACGCCAAGTCTAAAATGGTGTAACAGCTGAATTTTTACATTCGATGAGAAGAGGTGAATGGCAAAACAGTTTTTTCTTATATGATTGTTACAACAATGCGAGTTGAAAGGAAGAATGAAAGGAAGAATGATCTTGATAATCAATCGGTACAATGAAGACGGTGTTGTTGATGATGATGACGCTTCTGATGATGACATGAACAACGTAAAGGGCTTACAGGAAGGCTGATGCTGAGGACAAGGATGTACATAAGAACTATGCAAAACGAACTTCATTGCTTGATTTTCTTCAGAATTATAAAAACCTGTATAACTTCTTGTAAAAATAAAGTAGAAATACGACCAAGTTCTCTTATTAAATACCTTCTTAGTTTTCTTTTCAATTTAAAAATTTAAATGAATAGAAAATGAGGCTTTTTGTTGTATTTTATATAACGCAGTAGATTTTTAAAAGAAGGTAGCTACATATTAATTCACAAAATAATCCTAAAGGATAAACTTAAAAACGACAATGGACGTAATGGGATGATGAAAGTAAAAGTTTTCGTAAATATGCCGTGTTATGGTGTAGACTTTGATGATTACATGATTGAATGGAGTTTATCGTTATTTCTAATATGATAAGTAAAAAGAAATTTTATTTCCCTGTCTGTTTATTTATTTCTTATCATAAAACGGTTTTACGTACAAAAGGTTGGTTTTAATAAAAATCCGCTTTTTATTGTAGTGCCAATTGATAATCAGAAGGAGGAACTCTTTTGAAACTTTTGATGTTTTAAAATTAACTCATTAAATTTGATGTTAAAGTTGATAGTGAAATAAATGCTTTTTATGCAAATTCTTTCTATGCATACAAGAATATAATTGGCAAATGAGTTGAATGTCGCTATAATGCAATTTATTTTTAAACACTTCAAGGGATAGGGTAAAAACGTCGCGTCGCATTGTCATAATCATACATAGCGATTTTGCGAAAAAAATACCCTTCTTCAATGTTAGAAATGGTGCAAAGCAAAAAGTTAAGCATAAAAAGGAAATTATTGCTTTTCTTAAACATAAGAAAGTATTATCCAATTCAACTACACACCAAGCTTAAAAGTTTATAGAAATGCGCAAAATATAATGAAATGCAAAATTATGCATGACTTCATTTATCAAATGAAAAGGTTGCATCGGGCTCTTAATTTTGCAGTGTTGAACACTTTTAGAACTTAAATGTGAAAGAGAAGTCACCTATTTAAAGGATTTTATTATTCTGCTATGCATGACATTTGCAAACCGTTTAATAAAATTTTCATTTGGTAGAATTTTATTAAAGGATTTTATTATGATTATTCTGTACTTACGTTTTTATATGATGATACGATACGATGATATTATTAATGACGATAAAATATTTCACAGGATAACACATTTCATATTATGCACATTTTTAAACTGTTTTGCATTTTTTCTTTATGTTTTCAATACACGAAAGGAAGTTCATTTCATTTACTCTTAACACGACGAACAAGATGCGCAAAACGTTGTTAGTTTATAAAATAATCAATTTCTACTTTCACTTATAATTTCATAAAACTATCAAATTAATTAATTTTCACGAACAAGACTACACAAGTAAATATTTAATTTATTGTGACAACAATCCAATCAACCAACTTGTCACAGAGGCACAACTTTTACTACAAAATTTGTAAGCGTTTTAAAGGCACGAATTACACTACTGGAAAGGTACTTTAAATTATTAGTGATAGCACGTTATAGACAAGGTAGAAATGGGCAAATTTGGCAGTTACAACAGTAAGACTTCACCAAATTTCAACTAAAAGAGCGACAACACTTCCGTTTCACAGTTGAATTCTGTCTGCACACGATAATTGAGCCGAAACCTTTCGTCGTTATCATTACTTCCTCAGGTCCTTCCCGTATGTCTCTAAAAGGAAATTCAGCTGTCGACTTTTTCGTTCTGCCTTGGATGCACGTTGGATTGCAACTAAACCTGCAGCAAACCAAATCATGCTAAAAAACAAGGAAGCAGAAGGGGACACACACAGAGCAGAGGAATAATGAGATAAGCAAAGTATAGGTATACGAGAGGGTTGAGGGTAGTGAATAAATATATTATCCATATGTACATGCAATCTATGAAGAAGAACCACCTGGTAATAAAAAAATCCTAACGGAATCCAACAAAATAATATCCCATCATAGAACAAAAACGAAAAACTCGGCTTTACATCTACAACTCGCTGTATTATCGCTTAAAGTCACAAAACAACCACTTCGCATATAGCGTACTACCTTCCTTTTTTGTAAATGCAACAAAAACGATAAATTCACGAGTGAAAAACGGCAGGATCGAAAGGAAACATCAGCAGATGCTTTTTTGGTTATTTTTTCTGTAATAATATCTGTAATCTTGTTGAGGAGAAACCAGATATGGAGTTTTTAAATGCAGTCAAAAACACGGAACAAAGTATCATGGAGTATAAACTATAAACGAACAGGAAAAGCCCGAGAGACCGTCGACCGACGTCCACTTTTTTACAGGTAGGTTTAATAGCAGATGTATACTCTTTAAAATACGAAAGATGATATCAGGATGACGTTAAACGTGAAAATATCTTGCTGCTGGATTTTTTGGTGAGAATACAATGTCAGAATGGGATTGGATTTTTGCAGAATTTTATGAGGGTAAAAAGTTATCTATAAGTATAGTTGCTTGACACCAGACCAATAACACCTGAACCACACCAGCCCTAGTCACAGCGTCGTTGTCATCCTGTCATATTCAATGAACAAAGCAAAACTACTGCTTCGAACTAAAGAGTCATTCACCATGACTATTATGACGACGAGTCTTTCCCCATACCAATATTACATTTACTCATCACCACTATGCGAGGAAAGTGTTGTAATAATCATGCGGGCCTGCAAGAGAAGAGAACGTTAGCATTTTGTTTCTATTTCTCTCACTTTGTTCATATTTCATACTGCATTGCAATCTCAAATTACGGTCAGCAATTTGGATATACACTCCAAAGTGCGAAGTGCCGTCGTCATCCTCATCCTAATCTGAACTGTTCCACCTGCATCTCTCTTTTCTAACAATAATAATCCTAAAAACGGCTAGTATTATCAGAAATATTACTTTTTTTAAATTTTGTAGCTTTTCTTGTGTGCATAATGATAATTTCTTGTTTAAAAAATCATTTTCCGTTATGGTCTCTTTTTAAATATATCATCGTGTCTTTACCTTGATTCTTTCCAAATTGAACCGTCCAACACTTAATTTTTCTCTACAAACACATCTGAAAAGCTGCAACCACTACCTACCACCCTGTTTTACATTGTTTTCCATACGTTTCAGCCAGTACCCTCATTTCGTTCTGATTAGATTTATTACACGCAACTTTAAAAAAAAAACTTTATGCCTGCTGTAACGCATTTCCTCTTCGTCAATGCAATGGTAGGTTTTATATGAAAAAAATGGTTGCGAGGAGGGTGGGTGGTTTCCTATTGTCCTTCGAAATACCGAAACGCCTTCTAAACTGCTTTGATGTATTAAGTTTACGTAGTAGTGATTAAAATAAGGATTTGTCGAGTTATACAGAGTAAATTTGTTGATTTAGGGACAATTATTTTTATTCATTAAAACCCAAAATTAATTATTTACTAATTAATTCATTGTGGGTCAACAGGAGATATTTTGAGGGCACAACTATTTGTAAACGTAACTTGTACTTTCGCAACGAAATTAAGTTCTCTTCAAGATAAGGCTCCATGCTGGTAATTATCAAGGTGCATCAAATCGTACAAATCATTCTTGATTTTGTTTTTGCTGCTGTATACTACAATTTTAGTAATTTTTATTTACCAATGTTCTCTCAAAAATAATATACAACATGGAATTACAATTTCTACTACACTAAAAATTATTTATGGAATTTTAAAGCGCATTTCTGGATGGCCATTTCACAATATTGCTTCTCGTACCCGTCTACATTTTCTAAACGCTAACTGGATCCTCAATAAGTTTGCTGTGCACACCCCATAGATTCTGAAATAACAATAAGAACATTTATTAGGTACTTTATTGATAAGAAATAGTCACTTCTAACAATTCTAAAAGGCATCAGTACTGATTTGCAGTTGTGTTATAATATTCGGTTCATGCGTTGTTAGTCAAATGATAAAACTGTTAGGTCCGGTGGATAGGTAAAATATGAAACGATTTTCATACATGTTAAATTAGTGTGATTATCACGCTTTCACTCACACAAAAGTAACAGAGTTTTATGCAAAGCTAGATAATATAGAAAAGAACAAAAACGTAACTATAGATAGGTACAAAATAAACTCTGGTTCGAAGATTATGATTTGGACATTTACCGGATTCACTTTTTTCTGTTTTGACTGAAGATTATTGTTCTTATTCATCAATTAGTCTACTATGGATAGAATATAATTCCTGCATGAATACCCAAAAGCATAAGAATTATTCCATACACATAGTAAGCAGAAGTGGCAGGAATCAATACATATAAATACTCGTGTCCCGTCATGTTTAATTAAAAGATATTCACCTTAAAGTATTTCACAGTCTTGACTTTCAACTCCAACGTTGCATCCTCATCACAAATCATAATTGTTCTTGGATGTTGTTGGAAGGCAGACACAGTCCACATGTGGTTAACTCCCTCTTCAATTGCTTTGTAAAGAGCAAATGCTTTATGTGCACCTGTAATTAGGATCATAACTTCTCGGGCATCCATCACAGTTCCCACTCCAACAGTTAAGGCCTGCTTGGGCACTTTCGATAAGTCATTGTCGAAAAACCTTGCGTTGGCAATGATTGTATCATGCGCAAGTGTTTTAACTCTGGTTCTAGACACCAGGGAGGAGCCAGGCTCATTGAATGCAACGTGACCGTCTGGACCAATTCCACCAATGAATAATTCTACTCCTCCAGCTTTTTGAATTTCTGCTTCATATCTATCACATTCTTCAGCCAAGTTATCGGCGTTACCGTTAAGAATGTGCACATTTTTGGGGTCGATATCAATGTGTTTGAAAAAGTTACTCCACATGTAATGGTGATAACTTTCAGGATGGTCTTGCGGTAATCCTAAAATAGCACATAATTTTTGTTTCAAAAACCCAATAGGATAATATTGCTTAAAAGTTAAACAACTTGTGATCTAGGGGCTTACCCACATACTCATCCATGTTAAACGTTATCACATACTTAAAGGAAACGGACCCAGCTTTATGGAGCTCTACCAATCGTTTGTACATTCCTAACGGAGTTCCACCTATAAATAAAATTTGTTACTTTAGTCAACTCTGCTTATTTTGCATAAAATCATTTGCTGGAGGTAAACTCACCGGTTGGAAGTCCAAGCACAAAAGGCTTCTCTGCCGTTGGTTTGAAATCACGGATCCTTTTAGCAACATACTTGGCAGCCCAAGTGGCAACATCGTTGTCATTGTTCAAAATTAGGAGACGCATTTTGTAATCTGTAAGAAAATTAGAATCTACTTAACGAATTTAATTAAACATCTCACTTTTTATCAAAAAAGTATGATCTTGTGCTTCACCTCGCAACAACGCTCACCAACAAGTATGTATTTAAGTTACTTTTTCACAGATTGGTATAACCTCTCACGTTAGCTTCTGGAAATGTACTAACAACTTAATTGACTCAATTCAAGTGCAAAATGAAATACACAGCTTGTGTGCTGCCTGCCAAAAACGAAAGATTGAAGTCCCGACACATGAAAGCGCGCTGCACGATGATGACCCAAATATGCTTAATCATATATTGTGTCCAGTTCTAGTTTTGCATTAAAGTTAAACTTATTCGGTAGAATGTATTGAGAATATACTAAATTTGTACTCACTACTACCAGTTTTCATTAGCATGTGTACATATATCCTTGTCACATGTTAATATAATGATTCCTATAACCCATTCCTTTTAATTGCAAATCTTGAGGAGTCAATTGATGATTTACGAATATACCAGCAAGAAACATGGACGAATCTGCGAATCAAATGTACAAAAGACCAATCAATAAGCAAGGGCCAAGGTCACTTATATCTCGGCATATTACAATTCGTATTTGTACATTTACGCTTTGATAACATCTTAGCCAAACATTACGCTAATTTGACATACGCGCGCGCAAGGCTATTAGTGAAGCTGTTGATTTGCAAGTTATGCACTGTTATTTAGTAATACTTTCCACGGTAGCCTATTTGAAACATGTAATTTTGACAAAACTTTGTAAATGCGATAAGATCATATTCGCCTGATTTTAATCGGTCATGTTTGGAATAGCACTTTAAATATGTCGTAGTTTTGTGAAGTAGATCAACAAGTTGCTTTTAAAATTCACATGAGGTTAGTGGGTAACGCGTGCAGATGATTTTATTATTATGACAGAGGAAATGAATGAACTAAATTCTGCTTCAATTAACAAAACGTATTTGTTAAATTATGACCTGAACAGTGCAAAATTATTATAATGTGTTTGAGAGTTATTGATACCGCTGATTATGGAAGCTTTTCAAAATTGTATCAACCTAATATATATGCTTACCTTGCTTAGCTAACGGATATTTCCGTCCCCGTAAAATAAGAAAACCATCACCAAACCAAACTGTATCTTTAAATAACTTTAATACCAAGATCGGTATGGTTCATTCAACATAAAAATTTTAACTGAATAAGATGATTATCTTAAATTCAAAACAACAAATAGCTAAGAATACAGCAGCTGTTTTCAGATGTCAATGGAGGAATGGTATCCTCCAAAACTTCCTCAATACGTCTCTCTGTTGCGCCTGACTCGTAAGTTTTCGGTAATCTACGAGCAACATGCAAACTTTTAGAACCAAATGTGACATGCATTCATTTTATAAGCAGTAACTAACTTGTATCAAAATGCTTTAAACCAGTTGAGGAGTTAAGCCAATTGCAATTAATTGCTTGTAATAAACTCAATTAAATCCAAGTCAAGTGCAAGTGAATGAATAGGCACACAAATCACACTTTTTTCTCCATTTCATCTAGGTAATCAAAGAGCTTGGGATTATGCTATGATGCATTTACGGTATGAATTTGTGCATGATTTGGTGATAGTAACAATTGTATATTTAATTTATTAAACTTAACAATAATAATATTAACTAAATAACAATGAACAATTAATAAATGAACATTCAGATGGAATTGTACTCATTCTTCCTCGTCTTTCTCATAACTTCCTGCCTCTTCCTTGCTAACATCCTCATCCCTTTCTGCAGGATCCTCTGATTCGTCTTTGTCTTCATCTGGCTCTTCCTTATCTTCTTCATCCCTTTCTTCAACCTCTTCCTCCTTCTCTTCTGGATCATACTTTTCTTCAATTTCTTCGTCTTTCTCCTCCGGATCATCTTTTTCTTCGTCTTCTTCCTCTTTCTCTTCATCTTCTTCATCCTCCTCTTCTGATGTCTTCTTTTTCGGAGCCGCGGTTGTTGTTGTTGGGGCAGTGGGTCCAAAAGTTCCGAATAAAGCTGAAGGCCAGAAAGGTTTCTTTGGGTCGGTTACTACAGGCTCCCTTGGAAAGGGTGGGGAGCCTGGATGGCGCACATGAGGTACTGGAGGCTTGCTGTAGTCGGGCTTCCCATCTTTACCAACCGGAGGGAGGAAGAAGGTTCCTTTTGGGTAGATTGGACGAGGTTGGACAGGTGGAAAGGGTTCTCTTGGGTTTAAAACTATTGGGTTGGGCCTTTCATATTTGTAGGGTTTGTTGAATGTTTGTTCTTTGTTGTATTCTTCTTCTGATTCTGTTTCATCCGGGTTTTTCTTCTTCTTTTTGTTTTTATGGAGTGGTAATCCGGGAGGAATGATTTTAGCTGGGGGGCGAGAGAAAAGTGGAACTTCTTGTTGAGGCTTGAATGGAAATTGCTCATCTGGTCGGAGTGGTTTTTGATTGAGTTGCTCTTTGGAGGGGAAGAAGGGTTGGACTTTGATGGATTTAAACATCCATTCTTGGTTTGGGGACCATGCTACACATTCGTGCTCTTCCACCTTTCCACTTTGCCTGTGAAAATTTTACGTAATGGTTAATATTTGACGGTTAAACTTCCGTAGAAATTTTAAATATTAATTATTACGATTTGTATAAGCATCTGTTATTCCATTCATTCTTGATTAAATATTTCCCTCTGTAAACACTTTCAATTTTCCAGGTTCTCCTCACAGGGTGCTGCCTTGTGGATAAGCTCATGTCAAAGGTCAATGGGTTTAGGTCGTCGTGAACACGTGGAATAATTTCATAGTCTGCTAATGAGATCTGATAATTTTTAAAAAATTAATGTTATTATATATTCTTCTCAGGTTTTAAAATTGGTACAATATCTGCATTTACTTTGTCAATTTGGAATTGCTGATTTTTGGTTATGTACGGTTTGAAGGGTGATGTACGAGCCACCACAGTTTCATTCCTTTTGTCAACAGTTAAAACCTGCAAAAAAGGAAATAATAGCATTTGTTTTTCTAATTTAAGCCGTTCTGAGGACTTACTGATCCATCTGCTCCGTTCAGAATGTAGTAACGTCCGGTAGGGACTTTTGGTCCACATGGACTAGCTGAACTGATCAGTTGCTTAAATCCTAAAGTTTCCAGGTTATCTTGAAATGTGCCGTGGTATGGCTGCAAAGCTACGTATTTACCACGACAGTAAGGCAAATCGTAGAATTTTATGCAGCTCCCGTGAGTATCTAAAGATATCGCTTGGTTATCCCAGTTTAACGGCACATTTGTACATCCCTTCTCACTTATGTCCATACGCAGAAATTCACCTGTTGGAAAAATAAGTGAATTATACACTGTAAAAATTAAAAATTATTCAAATGTTTTTACCAAATTTATCCTTATTTAAGTATAAATCCGCCCTAATGGCACTAGTCCGTGGTAGTAAAAGGGATATCCATGGTATTAACAGAAATATGCTGGAACCCCTTCCTTTTAAAATTTTCATTTTTAAATAAGTAAGATTTTAAATTCTTAAATCTTTTTACATTTGAAAGAACGTTCAAGCTTCACTTTCTCACTCAAGTCAGAAGGGAGGCCTTTGGCAAACTGAAGGACTTTTACTTTATCATAGCATTTCCTTCAATCTTTCTTTGCCCTTGAGTAGACTTCATACTTAGTATTGCTATTACATTCGAAATTCATTATAAAACTAGCATACATGATATCCCTCAGATTTGATATACCAAAGAAATCAAGAAATACAAACTCCCTTCTATTTTGCTACAATCCCATTTTTCTAAAAGATTCAATTTCACATTTTTCATCACAAGGAGTGATATTAAAAGAAGCCGCGTGGTCGGTGTGGCTGTACCGTGGTTAGTCATTCATCATCCTCATCACTAATCACTTTCATTTAACGTCTTTCTCTTCTAAGGTTATGCTAGGTGCCGTTTAAGGAGATTTTTACTAGAAGGTGAACGAGATAAAATACTGTTGATTATGATGAGCATCGTAATCAACTGGTTTTCAAAAGACGTTTGCGGTTACAAGTATGATTGTATTATAAATTCTTCGTTTCATTCACCCACTTGCAAATTCTCTTTTCTCAAAAGACACATTCTGAAGCAGGGCAGCAGGTGCAAACTAACCTTGCAATGCAGGGCCTTCAATTTTTTCAAGTTTTTAAAAAGAAAGGGCAAGTTTTATAGGTCAGTAAACGCAAAAGTATTTGTATATATATTAGAATGACTCTCAAAAGTTTTGAGAAAATGAGCAAAGAAAGTTATCGTCGACTTGATATAAGCCAAAATATAGCTTTAAAATCGCATATAAAAAGGTTTTTGATGAAAAACGAAAGTGGAAGACCAAGGAGACTTGATCTATAGCTTGCAATACCTATGATAATTTGCTTTCCTGTTATTATCAATTCGTTAGGTGTGACAGCATTTAACGATGATGATCTAATGGGATATGCAAAAATTAAATGTGCTTGTGTCGATAATTGATTTGATAACATTTTGATTCAAAAACAATCGAATAATCTCTCTTTTGACGAGGAAATGCGTAAACGTAATGAAAAAGTAAAAGATTAAATAATAGGAAAGAAGACAGTTTTTAATGTAGCAGTTAAATAGTTTTTATTTTATAAATTTTACTTTTTGCTTGAACAGTATACTAGTCCTCAATTCATTTAAATGAGAAATATAATAGAAGATAACAATTTCGATAAGCAGGATAATATATACTTTCCACGTGTATTTTTGTATATTTTAATAACAATAAATGCGTATAATATATTCTTGTGCAGTATTATTTCTATGATAATATACAATATATTTTACTCGTAATTATCGTCCTCGATCATCACATCGTTCTTATACATTCCTTAAAAATAACCCTTGAGGTCCTTTCAAACAATAATTATTTCTCTTTCTTTGTATTCATCCGGAGTTTGCTTTGGATTTGCTTAATTTTTAATTGACTAAATCGTACTAAATTATAACAAATACTTTGTTAATTTTTAAAGCATTCAGAAAATATACGAATCATCATAATATTTATAACGATTTACAAAAACTTTATCAACAACAATTATCGGAAAATTGTTTAAATTAAATAGAAATCTGTAATACATTTAAATACAGGATATGCTTAAAATTAAACTTGTTAAAAAGTACATTTTTCGATAAGTATGTGTTTCGTTTAATTGAAATATGTATACATGTATTTATATTTATAGAGCATTTTTAGTTTTGATATTTTTTGATAAATCAACTATGTAAATTACTTTATATAGAATTGTGTTCAAAGTTCAATATCAACAGTGGATAATTTTTTCCTATAGTATATGATTGTTTTTGAAAATGGTCAGTTTCTCAGTTTTGGTTGATCGTATTTGATTAAAAATCGAAAAATATTTCTATTGAGGGATGCAAATGACTTGAAGTTTACAGTCTGCAAAGAAAAAGCTACAGTTTAATGCAAGCTACTTGTTAGAATTGCGTGGTGGAGCTACTACTATAACAACTAACGTGTTACGCTTACAAAGTATCTAAAACTCATTTTTAAACATTGTTAAACATTTGCTATAAAATATTTTGTTCTCTTGTTTTTTTGGTACATTCGGTGTGACCCTTCATTACAAATAAAAAGTTTTTTATTTACGAAGTGCATGCCACATGGCAATCGGCTTCCGTAACGAAGACAACATTTGATTCCAATGTGACAACGGCTTCCCTGTTGCGGCCGATCCGACAATAACGTGTCCAATGGAATAAGCCCTTCCTTCCGCTTCCAAGCTGTCCGCGACAGTTATGCGGAGTTGAATGGTCTAACCAAATATAATTTATTTCAAATGTATTATTACCTGCATATCATTTAACTTTTTATTGATATGCTTCAGTATTTTTTGAATATTGGCTTGCTAACCTGGAGTGCATGTGCGGGTATGCTGAAAATCATAGCCTCGTTGAAAATAGGATTTCGTTCCCCTCGTTTCGTTGAACTCTTCTTTTTGCTCACTTTTTTCCCTCGTTGGAGTAAATACACCTAAATAAAAATATATTTTTGACAAAATCCTTGTCAATTCATTAGCCAAACATAGTTTGATGGGATGTTGATACCTTGACAAATGGGTCACCAGTCTCTCGTTCATGAGGGAATTTTAAATTCCTTGCTTTTACCACAACCACCGTCAACCGTTCCGCAGTGGGTAAGTAAGACAGGCTGAACATGATCTCACCAAATTCGCCTCCTCTCTGTAAATAAAAGAAAATACAAGTTTCAAACAATATATAAATTCCACTTATGTAATTTGTACATTCTACAATGGAAAATATGGGTAGATCTATTTCGAATTTGACATTCTTGATAATATTAAAAAAATGTGATGGAAGGAATTAGGAGGTCAACCAACCTTAAAGGTGAAGAACATTCATATGATTGTATGACGATGAAAATTTTAAAAGGGAGTATGATGAAACGAGGAATTTAATAGTACGCATACCAAAAATAGTCTCAGGTTCTCCCCCTATGCATTCTTTCCCACTTCTTTTCTCAACTTCGCTCTACTTTGCAAGTGTTTTCTAACATCGGTTTCCTTTCTACTCATCACTTGGAAAAAAATTGCCATAATTCTTCCAAGTTTTTCTAGAAAGTTCCCTATTTGTACTGGAATAAACGGTTGTAAAACCCTTAACCGACTAGCTGAAAGTACGTATTTGATAATTATAATTGCAATAATTTTGTGCTGTATGTACCAATTTGTACAAAATATACAGCCAAAATACCGAAAACTACTTATTTGCTATTTTTACTTCCACTGTCGGTTAAAATTGATATTTACTCCGTTTCAGGAAATTTTGCGATTTTTTGCAAAAATTTGCATTTGAAATTACAAAACTAGTAACATATTCTTAATCTATACGACTATACGGTTAAAATGATAT
>JAANSO010000336.1:0-41167 GCA_036507315.1 Lepidocyrtus fimetarius
AGTTGGCTTGCTTTGCTTTTCTTTGTAGTTAGTATTTGAATTGTAATCAAATCCTAAGAGAAGCTCAGACTTTTTGATTCCCTTCAACTCATCTCCGTAATAATTTTCACATCCGTCAACACCCTCTGGATCCTCGCATTGTCCGGAGAAATCATCAGCTCCAATCTTGTAAACTGTTCCAATGGGGCATCCATATTCTCTTGGGTTTCCATCTAAGCAAACATAATATTTACGGCAGTCTTCTGGATGAGCGTGGCGGGAGAAGGTTCCTGGATTTGGATTGTCCTTGGGATTGGGGCACTTGAATCCATCTTGGTTGTCAGAGACTTTACAATCTGGCACTTGATCAGCCCACATGCAAACCCTGGCGTTGGCATCATAAGCCAATCCTGGGGCACAAGTGTACTTGGAGGCTTCTCCATTCCAACAACTCCAGAAAGTATCACATCTCGTCTCATCTGCAAAGATTCCGTAGAGACGGGGACAATTTGGAGTGGATTGGGGTGGCTCGAGGTCAACACGGTCTCCACAGTCAACGTTGTGGAGGTAGTCGCAGTTCTCAGTCAAGTATTTTTGGTCGGTGGACTCAAAGGCGAGACCATTCCCACAAGTTTTCAACTCTGCTTGGCTATTCTCGCATTTCCAATATTTGTCACAGGAGCGGGAATGGGGGTAGAAGCCGTACTCATGAGGACATTTGAATGACTCCTGAGCAAATACTGCAAAAAATTAAAATAATCAAGTTTACTCATTAAAATATCGTTTAATATAAACAAAGTTAATGAGCCAAATATTTTGTTTTTTTACACAAATCAAGATCATTAAATGACATTCCTACAATTGCATAATTGTCATTGCAGTTTCCCACATTAAAAAGTTATGATCTTGCGCATACGCATAATAATTTGCCAATTCATTCAAAAACTTTTTCTTTCACATGTGAAATGCGAGAACACGAACACGTTTTAAATACTTGCGAGTGGATTTCTTTCGTAATATTTTCATATTCCCTTTTAAAAATGAAGTTGCGTAAGGTTCAACCATCTCTTTTTCACGACAAGTTTCGATACATACATGCTCCATCAGCCAATTTTTAATGAAATAAGAAATGAAGCCCTTTTTATTATTATTAAATATTCCCTGTAAAATGAATTTATTCATGACAGTCACTCATCCTTATTATCATAATCGTCATGAACCCTTCATGATAATCATCTCTGATAAGTGCAAACGTAATTTCCGTGTTTATCAATAACAACTGAGGAACGATATAATAATCTCTTCTTAAACTTTTTCAAGAGCTTTTGCAATTCTGTTTGGATTTTCCTATGTTTAAGGTTAAATTGCTTGGATAAGATTGGAGACAAAAAAGAGGGCAACAAACGCAGTTGTTCTTATTAATAAACTTTTCTTAACTACTTCATCTTCTCATATCAGTTTAGTATTCAGGTAGTCACGACTCATTCATTTTTTCCCATATTGCGTTACACACACATTGTTATTGCCCTGTCTATTTTGTTATGCAATTTTTATGCAAAGTTTGGCCATTCCCTTTTATGGATGCAGTTTCTTTCATACTCGACAAAACTATCAAAATCATCATTTTCATTTTAATTATGTCGTAGTTTGCTGCGTATTTTTAAAGAGCCGGCTCGCTTCTCTGCTTATACTTCTTGGCTTTATACAAATTAATGAAACTATTTGATTTCAGTTTAATTATTGTCTGAGATTTTTGTCTGGGGATGGATTGCAGTTTTTAGTTGCTTTTCAAAATGCAATTTTATCTTGTTGGTTTAAAATCATGTCAAATGTCAGATATTATATTCTATAAGGATTTTTGAAATGTATTATGTTTTTGCCAAACGTTTTCCAACATTTTGTTGGATCCATGGTTGTACATTTATGATTATGATGATGATAGCGTCATAAGTTGGATCCCTTAATGCTTGAAATAGCTGATGAAAGGGACAGGGCCACAGCCCAGAATATTTTGGCAAGAAAGCCAAAAAAATGGTGGTCAACTTTTAATTTTAAAAGTTGTAAAAGGTAAATAATATGGGCGACTTTGGGTTTTTGAGGGGGAAGAAGGGAAAGGACTGCAAATTTTGAAAATTGTGTTATGCAATAGAATGGTGCAATATTATGTATCCCAATCCTTTACCTGACCAGACCAGTTGAGCTAAAACATTAAGCGAATCAAGAACCAAACGGTGTAAAAAGGGAAGAAAATTTTAAAAGTGATTGAAGAAGACAAAAAAGAATCATTTCATTTTAGGTGGCAGTTAAAGAAGTGGCGCTGATGATGGCCTATTTCCTCCTTCTCTCGGAGAGTAGAATACAAAGTAGCAAAGTGAATGGATTTGACTAAATTCTAAGAGTATTGAGTACTTTTGTGTTGGACAAAGAAAAATAGTTCAAAATTTAAAAGCACAGAATAGAACACACCTTATTTGCAATATGCACATACAAAATGCATTATTATGAAATGTGTTTTCATAGACAAACCTGAATTGAATCTTCAAACAGCTAACTGATTCATTAGGAAATGTGTAAAGCTAAAATTGCAGCTACTCACCTATTTTGCCATCATTACAAACCTGCCAATAAAATGCTTTAATGCGTTTGAAGCCTTGCATACCTGGATTTTTGGACCCTGATTGGGGACATAACCTATTACATTGCAAATAGTACACGGAATACTGCAATTGTCCGAAATAACAAGTATCATAATAATGACATCTTAAAAGAGTATGCATATCGGGTTACACATGATACTTGCTTTCAAATAAGTACTCTGGATTATAAAAGACATTTACTGAATTAAAATAAATGGTATATGCCAAAGGATTTTCTCAATTCACGCACAACTTAAATCTTACTCCCGAGTAGCAAAGCCCATCATTCGCAATACAAATAAAACTCGCCCAAGTAGAAGTGAAGAAAAGAAAATACGGAAGAACGCAAAGTCATCAATCGTCACCCTTTTTGCTTGTTTGCAGTAAATCAGAACAGAAGCTGTGCTGATGGCGTTGATGATTACATAAAGCCATTATTATGGCAGTAGTCATAAGTTGACAATGTCAATCAGGAAAGGGCGAGGCTTGAAATGAATCACAGGAAATACTTTTCTTCACATTTACCTCCAAAAATGCATTTCCCTTCGAAAAGTGGGTAAGCAATATGAAAGACGAAGACTATCTTGTCGGAAGAGATTAAGATTGGAAAAGATAATGGATGTATAATGCATTAAAATGAGCTGATATTTAATCCTTCGTGTTTCTCGTCTTACATAACTAGGGAGTGACGACGGAAGGATATAAAATAGTTTGATAAGGAAGCTCTTAAATAATCATCATAAAATGAATGGAGGGTGCCAATACAACTGCTGAGCTGGTCTATCTGGGGAAAAACGTAACAAACAGGGCTCAGCAGGGGTGAAAGAAAGTGAAGCGGAACAATTAATTGATCATTACACAAAAGATGGATAAAAACAGATTAGTTTGCGATAAGGATCATTTGCATGAAGACACGTTGGTTTTGAATGAATATTTTTAATAGAAAATGTGTCTTAAGCTGAATATTTATTTCTGACTACATCTCCAATATACCGCACATGCAAAATGAGTCGAACCATTTTGTCACTTTAAAAATCCTTTTTTTGCAAAAAAAAGTTCAATTTACAACTAAATATTACACTTTAAACATCTATCGTTTTTAAATGCATCATCATGATTATGACAGGATAATAATAGGTAATCATTAGCTATAATAATATGCAACTCGTTAAATATGCAAGATTATTATTAATAAAAACATAAAAATGTCAACAACAATTTAAAATATGCCAATTTTTTGCGCATTTCTCCCAAAAAGGAAGAGGAATCCTGCAAGAGAAGCAAGTTACTGCTTCACAGGTTTGTTTTAAAATACGATTATGTTGCAACAATAGAGCACCTCATCAGTTTTTTATTTCTTCCTCTACTTTTAAAGTATAATCTTATTCGCTATTCATAATTTCATACTAAAAAAGACAATGTCGCAACGTCTTTGTTAAAGTTAGACTCTTCTTCTCTTGAAACTATAATTTTTCTCTTTGTATGTAATAATAGATAAGTAAAGGGACAGTTATTCAACAATGCGTAATATCTTTTGACAATGATGCATAAACAATTGCATCGATTGCTAGTTATATGCATGCATGCATCTTTTACGACATATTTATACTCATTAATAAGTAGAAGGGACAGTTATTCAACAATGCGTAATATCTTTTGACAATGATGCATAAACAATTGCATCGATTGCTAGTTATATGCATGCATGCATCTTTTACGACATATTTATACTCATTTCATTATTATCCAATCCAGAAAGTATTTTTTCGCAATCCATTCTTGTCCTCTCACATTTTCTTTGGCAGCGAAACAACTAAAATCTATTAGTAAATGTGACTTGCTTTAGGAATGTCTTCAATATCATGCAATTTAAACTGAATTTGGTGTAGAAATTCTAGCATAATATTCGCTACCAAATCTATCGTTATTTCGTCTTAAAAATCAAAAATATCGATTAAAGTCTTCAATCTTGTTTTAATGATGATAAAACTACCAAAATCCTTTGAAAGTTACTCCTGTAGTAATACGATACATCAAAATCGATTAAAAAATTTAGACCAAGTTTAAAATTTTCTATAAATAAATATCATTTACTAATAAGTACAAAACTCAATTTAATTTTCAATCAGATAACAGATAATATAATCATGTAAATAGTAAAATGCTTCAAGCAAGCGAGGTAAACTCTCTGAAGTGAAAGTAAAAAGTGGTTTAATTTACTTTGCTACTATTTTTCTACCTCTCCACTTCTAAAGTAACTTTATTAGAAAAACGTATCATAAAGTTATAAATAAATCTATTCACGCTGATGATGATAATGATGATGGATAGTTAAGAAGAAAAAAGTTGTAAAGGGATAATGTTACAAGTACAAAAACATAAACAAGCCATGCCCTATCTCATTCTTCTCGAATTCTTTTACACACGAGTTGGGAGGGAGAGTAGAGTTCGCCTTGTAAGAAGGAGGAGGACAACAAAACCATCATCATTATTAAATTGTATTATCATGCATGAGTAGCAAAAGCAGATCAGATCAGCAATTTTACATTCACTTTCTTGAATCCCTATTCATTCATTTATTCCCTTTAAGGATTTTGTCCACTTCATTATCAAACCTCAACAAAGAACACCAGCGGAAAGAGTGCAACTTTTAAATGACTGTGTGACTTGACTTAAGTTAAAGCTATTTTTGACAATGAGGGACTTGAGGAAATTGAGATCTAAATCTATTTTGATGCCGAGATGACAAAAAGGTTGTATAAAAGTTGTATTTTGGTTTTAGATTTGACATTTTCAAGAAAAAACCTTCAAACTAAAATGATTTATGCTTACGAGACGACAAAACCAAATCCGAATGTTTCAGATTACATCAAACACAATGACAAATTGTCCACGCCCAACTAAAAGCAAGATAATGTGGAAGAGTTTTACACCAAATACGATAAATTGAAAATAAATTACGTAACAATTAGCAATAGATATGGATTAGCTACCAAGTTCCATGTTATAATGACAAAAATTAATAAAACTAGTTTGTTTTTCAAATATGTATTGACAAAATTGAATTATATTTTCCAGAAGACACTTCCCAAACTATTTTTTGTTTTTAAAGGAAATTTTTCAAGTTTGAATAGTTTTAGGTTTTTGTCAAGGTTTAAAAACATCCATTGCAAAAGTCCGTGACTGCTTCTAGGTCCGTCCTTGATGTTGATGCTCATTTTAATTTTTTGTACTGTAAACTCATCGTTAATTGTTATTTAAGGGAAAGTTTACAAAAAAAGAAGTTTATTTGACGGTCACCGCTCCACAACTGCTTCAAAGCTGTTATGTTCAAAAACTAAAATCCTAGCTCACCACGCCACATTATTATCAGCATTACAGGGAACAAGGATGACATTGGCAAAGGATTAGTTTTTGAAAAGTAAGAGGCAAGGCTAGAAAAGGATTACATTTTTTCCTTACGTAAAATCCATTAAATTTCCTCTTTGAACACAAACAAAAGACAAAGCTGTTGATAAAACCAACACTATAGTATGAATGGTGTTCACGTTTTATTTATAAATCAAAATCAAGTTGACTAAAACTCATGCGGTTTGTACATGTTCAGTCAAGGGAAACTATTTGGAAATCATTGTCAAAACATGTAATTTGAACTAGATTGGGATTTTGGTTTGTTTTTAATGAGCTAATTATGCAAAAAACGTTCCCTCAAAAGTACAAAATTAAACCTTATTTTAATTATGTCAATAAACTAAACAGTGAGAAATAGAAAACATTGCTTTGTATTTACCCTTGACAAAATCTGATTCCCATGGGGCACGTTGACTCCTTTCTGAAGCCCCAAGACAATGTTCAAATTGCAACTCTTAGCTACGCAATTTTTTGACTACAAGTTTGCAAAACAAAATAGTTTTCAGACTTTAACAATATTGCACAAAAACCCTGTGCAATTTTCATTTTTCTTTACTGAAAAATAGGTTTAACGAAACAGGATACATAAAAAAGTGATTGATTGGTTTTTGCCTGAAGGCGCATAATTCTAATAAAGTTCCTTATTCAGCTTTAATAAGAAGCGAGCGAAAAGGTTCCCTTCGTAAGGAAACCGGCTACCACTTTTTTTAGGTTTGCAACAAAATCTGCATCGCCCATCAAAAGAATGATTTTAAACATTTTTAAAAGTTACACACAGAGTTGTAGACAAGCGAAAAATTTCAAGAAAAATATCATATTTCACAGGTAGGTAGCCGCAGAAGGAGAGCAATAATATTCACTTCTCTGTTAACAAAAAGGCTGTTTAGTAATCCAAATCGACCCAGTTTCCTGCTATCTTGCACAAAAATGTATTTTTTCATTTGTCATCATCATCATCATCATCTTTATCGTTATCTGATTTGCGATTCTTCAAAACGTATATGGTCATTATCGAGAAGAACAAGTTTGAATTTTAAAAATTTTCAATCAAACTTTTGAGATAAAGTAAGAAGTAGAGATGATGATAACAATATTTACTTTTCAATCGATTCACAGATATTTTAAAACAAGTTGTAAATAAAAAATGTTTAACTTGTAGTTTTGTAAGTAGCGCTTGTCTATTTATAAATCTTGAATGCATTGGACCACTACGTATTTGTACTTGATAGGTTTTAAAAGTAAATTCATTATTTTAAATAACAACCGGATTGGTACTAATATTGCAATTACTATTGATTCTCAAATGATATGTTTTCTTGGTATTTAGAGCGAATCAATATTGAAAGTAAAGTTTAGCCTAAAATTGTTTAGAAGGAAACAATGTGCCGGCAAATGATAATATTTAAGAATGTACCGCGAGCCAAGTTTTTATGAAGTACGATATCATTTTTAAGTGCAGGGTTGAACGTTTCCATTGCAAAAAAGTTTTGATTCATATGAAGCATGTGTGTGTTCTGTACTCCATGTTCAGTCTCGTTTTTTAATTATCTGTTAATTGATTAAAATTAAAAGCAGAATTTTACAACTACAAATGAAGCAAATCATGATTATGAATCTTCAATCATTTTGATACTTGAGCATGATCATCAACAAAATAAAAACAAACAAAATCCTTGTCAAGCTCTACTTTGCAATTATTGAACATTTAAGTCCCTATTTTTATAACATTTAAAGAAAATACTTCACGTGTAGTACACAGCACAAAAAAAGTTATTGCCATTCTACCCAATTATTTACTTTTCCCTAAAAATCAGCTATTTTTAGAAAGAAAATTTAATCTTTTAAAATATCTTAATCGAATAGAATGATTTGCGGTAAGGAGAAAAGTTTCTCTTTGTCAAACTAAAAATTTCTTTCCTATTCAGTCAGACTCAAAATGATTTTAATTAAAACAACAAAATTGAATTCCTTGCTCACCATTAAAATGAATGACATATCAAAGGTTTAGCAGTAAAAATGCGAAAAATTGCGATACTCTATTGCATTATTGCAATAGTGTAACAATGTAATAAATAATGAAATGACTCTAAAATAGCATCAAACTGTCTTTATTAACGAGAGAAAATTATTTTCTAATGTAGAAACCTTGTATTACGCTTCCTTTATAGAGCTTACTCGTTAATAGCCAATCAACACAAATAAAGTGAACAATTTTATGCGCTTATTTATTTTCTTCGCTTCTATTATTATCAAAAAATAATTCTCCTTATGAAAGGCGAGACCAAGTCATCTTCTCTTTTAGGAAAAAATAGCTGCCACGAGCACACTATTTTTATAGAAAATCATTGAAAAATATCTAATAATGTATTTTGTTCACACATGCTCCTTAATTCTCATAATTTTTTAATCATTTTTTCTGAATATGTTTCTAAAAATCAAAATCATTGAGAACAACAATAATTAGATTTGAAATTTGATCGTGTAATACAGTAATCGAGAAAAAAAGTATGAGTAAAGTACATTATTCTTATGATCCTATTAATTATGATGATGATCTAATACTCATAAGATGTACGACAATAAAAACAAATGAGATACGCGTAAACACACTTTACAAGATTGAAACTTTGTTGCGAATATGGTTTTATGAAAAATCACAAATCTTTTACTTTTCAATTTCTGCTTTGTTACCTTCAATTTACAACTAAGTTGTGTACTTGTTCATGCTTTTTGATTTTAGGGGGAAACATTGTGAAGATGTTTTTAAAAACTTGCACTTTTCATTGTATTATCACAACAATCAATTTTTAAAATCACCTTTTTAACGCAAGAATCAGCAATGTTTATAACAATGAAAAGCAATTGATAAGCTTTTCAATAAAAAATAGTAGAAAAGTATGCAGAAAATTTGATAAATTTCTGTAAAATAATTTGTTGAGCTTACCTGTATGAGCTAAAAGCAAAGCTGCAACAATTGCCTTGTACATTTTTCCAGATTGTAATTAAATTTCTGAACAACAAATTGGTGAAAAAGTATCCTTCTTGTCCGAGTAGTAAAACCGGACCCTTATTTCTCCAGCAACTCTTTTAAAGTAAGTCTCCCGCACACTGTACTTGGCACTATTTAAGCCCTTGTCCTCTTCCAAAAAAACTCTTATTTTACTTCTATTTAGTTAAATGCTGTCGGCGCTCTTGTGTCGTGTCACCAATCGCTCAAATGAAACTGAAACCCCTTTCTCAAGTGGTCTGCACTCTATTCAAACCACACAAGAGCATCTACTACTTTTGCTATTCCAGCTTATTCAAACATTCTCTTATCATATTAGGCTTAGCCCTTTAATAACAACTCTGTTGATGTGGATCTATACTATACTAGTGTTAAATTTAACAACAATGATGCTACGATCAAAAGCAATTCTAATCCGGCGTGATTTCTGATGCTATGAAGTTATGTATGAGTAGAAGAGAATACTAGAACGCAAAGGGAACTACTATAGTTTACATTTTACTTTGCAAATGCAAGTATTGCATTTGATCAAAACTGTTGTTTGCAGAAGGGACGAGAACGAAGTAGCGGAAAAGGGGCTCACTTTCTCAAAAGGGTACATGGATGATCAATCATGATTACGATAGTTCTTTATTTATTGCATATCATTGCACTCTTTGCACATCACTTCATCATAATCTTAAACAACAAAAAAGCCTTGCAATTTTGTTGCTGTTATTCATTCAACAAAAACCCCAATATTTCTTTTACTGGTCAATTTTAAACGAAATAGTCGATTTTAGGTTTATTTAGAAGTTGATGCAAGTCTTAACCTGCTAGATTAATAGTTTTCTTGGAACATAAAGAGGTTTTTTTTGGCTTCCAGTTTCCTCCAAAGAAAATGCATTATAAACTCTGTAAATTAAAGCCAAAGTTTATGGAATTGGTCCTGCTATTTTTCCTTGCTTTTGATAACTATAAAATATTGATCAAAAGAATATTTCCATCTTGACTTGTCTGCAACCATCATCATCATCACCAGCTCTATTAGCAAATCTATTATGTAAGCAATAAACAAGTAAAACTTCCAAGTGGTCAATGTTACTCTCATAAAAATATCTTTTGATATTTAAAAACTATTTAATAGGTAGCTTTATAAATTTAAATCATGTTTCGTCTTATTGCAGAAGTACGGTGCAACTGTTGCCAAAAATGCATCATGTCATCATGCACAAAAAACAAATTTTACTGACACATAGACATACTATCAATACAAACAGACCTCTATAAACTTTATATTTTACAACCTACTTAAAAATGTTTAAAAGTATGAATAGATCACACCTACTTCACTTTATTCTTATAATGAAATAACAAATTGAAATGCAAAATTTACGATGAAGAAATTTAGATTTAAAGCAAGAGCTCTGATATCATATCATACAAGAGTTATTCAATTTGAATAAGAATGATTCAGTCGTCTCCGTCAGCAATGAGTAAATTTATATTGCCACACACAACGCATCGACATCCCATTAAATAAAATTCTTGTCATAGGTAGCTGAAATTCTAACGTTAAAAGAACTAAATGAAAAAGTTGATTGATTGTTTAAGAAGGATGAATTAGGCTAATTCAATTGTTTTCTGTTACGTTGTTGCTTGCTGGTTGCATTGCAAATCTTATCGCCCGGTAATAAACGTTCTTTGTGTAAAATCAATCTATTCAATTTGAAACTTGTAGGACATGATCATGGGGATGATAGTGATGCTTGATCGGTAAGAAATTGATCAGTCAGCTTAAACGTTAACTAATATAACTCACGCCCTTAAAAGTAGTAAGGAATTTATTTGACTACGAAGTGATCGAAGGTACAATGAATTCATTCCTGCAGAATTATTACTCAGCTATTATTGAACTCCAATGAGCAAATTATGCTTTAACCATTCCAATTTTTTTAAATAATTTGCGAAATTGGAAAATATCTGTATTTTTCGGTCATTAGATATGTTCGCTACGTGTCTTGGAGTCATTCATATGTATCATTCATATACCTATTACTTATATGTTTTAAGCACTCAGATTTCCAGCCATGTCCAAACTGTCGAAATTTACATTTTTGTTGAAACTAACGTTCTTGAGATAAGTCGCAGTTTATATTTAATAAGTTTTATTTTTTTGACACACAATGAAATTGATGGTCAATCATGAGTTCTTGATAATGATTAAAGCTACTTGACACCCTTCGCTTCATTTGCACGCAAGGGTTAGAGGCTACTTTGTACTCAAACTTGGAATGTGTGTAGGCACTACAAACAAGAAATAAAATTGAATTTCTTCATTACGCAACAAAAATGCGATGAAGAAAGGATGGAAACGTATTTACGTTTGAAAAATGCAGTCAGACAAGAATAGTAAATAAAGGCGGTGTTATATCAGATTATCATGACTCTGATATGAATATGATGAGAGAATGACCGTTTTTATTACTATTGGTGTACAATTTAGAAGTACTTAATAATGATGATAATGAAGATAGACTTTGATTAGGTACGCAATCCTAATGTGTAACAAAGTCCACTTTTGCTAACAACAAACAACCAGAGAGAAGCTTCAAGTCCCCAGCCCAATGGAAGAGGAAAAATCAACATAGATGGCTTTCTTTAGTACGTATTATCATTTTGATTATGAATGAGTCCATATTTATATAGTTCAATGATCTAATAAATGAATTCTGCTGCGTAAATATTAATAATTCGGATCATCATACTATCATCATAATAATAAAGCATGATATGATTTGAGTTGATCCATCTTGAGATGACCCACTAGGGGAGCTTGGCGTTAGCAAAATAAACTTTAGAAAACAGGGAGACCCTTTTATTTGCAGGTGCACGAAATTTAATATGGAATGAGGCTGTTGATTTGGATCAGTCCCTTTTCATTATATAAATTGTTGTGCAATTTTTAACAAAATGCTACACTGATGATTTTCAACTGAGAGAATGAGAGTGAAATTTGAAACGATTTGAGATTTGAAGATAATAAATAGATCAGACCAGAGAGTATACTATTGCGTGTGATTGTGACGTGTGTTGTGGCATGACTCATCTCCATTATTATCACCCCGGGCAAAATTTCCGAAAAGAAAAACAATCTATAATAAAAGAGGACAAGACAAGGAAGAACAGAGGAAATTAATTACAAATAAATTAGTCAATTTTATAGGTTATATAACAAGAAGAATAAAGGAAACAGGTGTTTTTGCTTTAATTATTTTTACTACTTCTTCTGAATGAATTACTGTTTTACGATTCTGTTTACGTTTTACTTGTAAAACAACAGTCCATCTATTCTTTGTCGGGTCATATTACAATTTTTAACATGTTCATTTAAAATTCTTAAATGTCTGACCGGAAGTGGGGCAAAAACAGTCTGCTTTTACAAATTATAACAAAATATACATTCGTCATTCCAATTTTTTAATTTGTAAACTTGCACACAAATTATGGTATGAATATTCCAAGTTTGTGTAAGCCAAAATTATGTATAATTTTATAGTCTATGATTGTAATATTTAATCATCCGCGTCATTCATCTTCATCTTTTACTTGTTTAGCTTTAATTTTGAAAATATATTGCACCGGAAGAAACCAATTTTCTTAATTTTTCAGTAGCTCTACAAACTTTAACAAAAAGTTTAGAAAATTTATCAATTTCATCTGTTTTAACATTAACACCTAGTATTTTTAGTCTTTTCAATTTATAAGCCGACCGAAACCAACCAATTGTGATTTGGCCAGTTTTGATCTTTTGGGCACCACAAATAAAAATACAACTTGGTTGAGGTTAAGTAAAAAGAATTTTAAAAAACTCGTTTCTTATCAATAATAATACGCAACAATGAAAGAAGTTAACGTAACGTAATCATCATAATCATCACAAATATAATCATCAAAGGTAACTAGCTCTATTAAAAATGTAGGTTGATGAGTTTACTCATTTTTTACTACAAACAAAAACAACGTTACTTTACATTTAGCATTGCCACCAAATGAGCTACGACAATTTAATAAATCCATACATTCTTTGTACGGAACCTACACGCACTTGCTTTTTGTTTGAATTTGAATCTTTAAGAAATTGCAATATAAACCGATACAAACTTCAATATTTTTACTTTATTCAAGTTTGACCACTACTACAAACACAGTTATTACAAAAAATCAACTCTGCAGTTTTAATTCATTTCGTTATTGCTACTTTATTGTTGAATTGCCTAAATTTAAAGTGCAGAGTTAGGTAATGATCAAGAGAATTAGCAAAGGAGTAAAGTAGTATATCTGGTTAGCATCATCATAATCATGACAATGATTATGATGACCGAAGAAATGACCAAATAATATGGCTTTGTCTATCATCATCATCACAATCGGCACTACTGCACTACTTTTGTTAACTTCCTAAGAAAAAATGTATCAAATATCAAATCATCAATAAATTGCCAATTGCTCCATTTGTTGCAGTACTGCGTTATAAATTTGTATGCAAATCATTCAGGAATAGATATTGCGGAATTTTAGCGTGGCTTTTACCAATTTACTTGAAAAAAATATGTAAGGGAGATGGGAGGGTCTAACCTATCCCTTTATTAATAGCCTTTTCTCCTTTTCCGTGTCCGACATTTCATCAGAAAAGAATAGACAGACGGTAAGACAAGAAAAAACATTTTGTGCAACATTTTGTTTATTGTTTACCAATATGGAACCAAAAACTTTTCGTAAATGCAATTTTTCAGTAGTGGAAGATGTATAAAGTGATATTTTTTAAAATTGGAAATGATAATGAATCAATGAATGAATGACTATGATTGTGGGCGATGCATGTTTGTACGGTGTACACATACTCATGCACGTGTAACTCACACGCATCTTTGCAACAACCTTTTTTACAACCTTCTTTGTTTCTTTCATCCTGATTCCATTGTTCTGATCCATTTTTTCCATCTCGTACTCTATAATTAAAAATATTTCTGGCTATGGCTCCCTCCTGTTCGAAGAGAGATAATGTCGCTTTCTGCTTCTTTACTGCCTAAAATGAAGAAGGTCTTCTAATAATCAATACAGGAAAGAATTGGTTCAAATAAATAAGGTGGAGGAAGAGGAAGGTGTTAAAAACGGCTAATTTGTAATTATTGGCAGAAACTGGACTAACCCTCCATTACAACCAAAGTGTTCTTGCAAATTTGCGGGATGAATTAAATGGCCTTACGCAGGGATGCTTTTGTTAAAATGCAAATTGGTAATTGAACAAGTTCTTAAAATATGCAACAAAAGTAAAGTCAGAAGGTGGGCAAATAATTGCAATGATACAGATTCGGATGAAAATGAAATTGATTCAGAGTAAGGTTAACCCTTCCTTATTTTTCATTGTTGAATTAAATAAATTTATCCTTAAATTATTTAAATAATAAGGCGAGTGAGCACACAGCTTAGTTAACGCTACATATACTGCTGCGTTTGTTGTATTTAATGACATTAAAAAGGAATAGAATGGGATGTGACCTTGCTTTTGCTTGCGTGTTTTGAATTAGCCTTAAAAAGTTTGACGGGCCTTTTTGTCATTGAACGATATTCAACATTTAATTGAGATCAAAATCAGAGGAGTATGCACAGATTAGATTGGGCTTGATTTGATTCAGATTTTTAGATCGATTCTCAAAGTAGATCAAGCTGGGAGCTTATATTTAATCGTGATTAAAATTGAAAGCTAAAAAAGCTCAGGGTGTGGGGGAGGATTAAGCAGAATGGGTTTAGCAAGTCCCACGATCAGACTTACATTATAAAAGCAGTATCTAATTTATTGTAAAACCTGTACTGTTATACGGCGTTAATTTCAATCAAACCCAACATAAACGATGAATGCAATGCGTCTCTATGCTAAAACGGGGATTGCGTAATAATGACTTCTTTTTTTGATTGTTTGTGATCAACTTGACACAATTACTTTGATTAAGACCTAACCTTTTTTTCTTGTAAACTAGAATTAAAATGAACTTGTGCAAAAAAATCTTTTTTAAAAGAAATGTCATTGCACTTGGTAGAACCTGATTAGTAGAAATAGGAAAAGACAATTTAAAACAAAATTTTGATTCTCTTGTGCTAAAATTTCAGTTAAACTCATTGCTTAAAAAATTAGAGACTTTATAATACAGATCTTGTACATGAAATATTAATTCATTGCGCTGATCTCATATTATTAAATTGATTTTTGTAGAGCTGGATTTAGTTTTAAAAATTTAATTGATTGTACATCATGTACTGTGCCCAACATTGGAATCAAAGAGAATTAGGATAACTAGTTAAAACTATAAAACAAACACAAGTTTTGTACAACAAGCGTATCTCAACAGACTAATATCTCACCTCAACTTCCTAAACAGCTAAGAATTATTAAATTGCTTTTTTCTCCAGTTCCAGTTTTCAATCTCTGCCAATGGTTTAGTTTTCCATTAACGGTAAATTACTATACTCATCATCATACTATCATACTATATTCACACAAAATTTTGACAAGCTACTGCACTTTGTCAATCACTGCTCTCATTGTTGTCACTGCCAAGCCCAAATCAAGAGCATTATTCGAAGGTCGAATGAATAATTTAACTATATTTTTAACAGTAGGCATGTATGGACAAATCGTATTCACACATTTTATGATGATTGAAACACCAGGTAAATATTACATGTTTACATATAGACGACGGTTGGTCGTACGTCTTCCTAACTATTGCCGAAAGAAGTTGTACATCTACTGTCTAATGTATTGTTACATTTTTATTTACATCTCTGTTGGATTAATCTGTTTAAAAATTGGTCATCATAATCACCATGAATCACAAAGGACACCTCATCATAACAATGACCAACAAAATGAGTGACCAGCCCGATTATCCTTTTTATTTAAATACTACATGCAAAAATGATCATTAGTGCGATCATCTTCCGGACGAATGAACAAAGCTGTGCTGGATGAAGGCTGAGGTTGCAGGTAGCCTTTCTTATTTGCATTACCTTAAATTGAAGAGCAACCGCTTCTGATCTCATTTTAGCGGTCAATAATTGCATAAAAAATAGCTTATCAGATCCACTTTAATAAGGTGACTAAATATCAAAGCATTGATTGTCTCCTAATAGAATAGACACCCCATAAACGATTTCAATGACAATTCAGCCTTTGTGTGTAACATTTCCATCTACACATTTTTTATTGATTTGATTAAATCTTTGCATATTATTACTGAATTGAGGATATCACCATAATGAGGGTCTTGTGCAAAAATTATAACGTGCTCACTGATAGAATTCAATATTCAGTGTCGCGGAAAAATGATTAACGAGGACACGACGGAAAAATATTTAGGAAAAGATTCCAACGACAGGAGGAAGTGGATGGGCACCTCCTTATTTGAATACCTACTTTTTACGTAAAATATTAACACTTTGTTGTTTATAATATTGGTCATAGTTTAATCTGCCATCAGCAGTTTGCAAGACAGTAGAACTCTAGCAAACCTCTATTAGAAAATATAAAAATAATAACAACAGAGGGAAGGTGACATTGGAACAAAGCCGATAACAAAACCGATGAATGATTTATTAAAAAATATTTTGTTTTATCTTAATTACCACGTATCTACAACATGTCAATCTTAAATAAATCATGTATCCAGTCCTGTAATACGGGTCAAAATAATTGGTATCTGATAGTTAGAACGTGGAACAAATTTAACGATTTGGGTAATGATAGATTAATGCAGCGAATTTTCAAATCTATGACGTCTCGTGTATCGATTATTATAAGGAAAATTGAAAGGTTTTTAAAAGAACTGAACTGTACAAAACAAAGGAAATAAGTTAGGCGCTTATAAGTCGCGTTCATCATTGTGGAATAGGATTATGACTGAAAAATCCAGAAATTCGTTAATTTATTGCTGCAACTACTAAGTGAAAATATATGTAGTATAAATTACAATTGATTTTTTATGGAGGGTCGCTTGGAGCCGTCACGTGACAAGATAATAAAAATCTGGAGTACATAAACAAAAATAATATGTGTTGAACCTGTAGGCATAGCTCAATATCAATAAAGAAAAATACTGACGCTCGCAAAATAACCGTCATATGAACTGAAATCAAAACCGGTCGTTAACTACAAAGTCAAAGCCAAGCCAGGAAACAAAATCATTAGCCTCGCTGCTAACGTAAGCGTATTGATTTTATATAGTATACTGGATAAGTGAATTCATACAATGCAATGCATATATTTTAAGCTGTTTTAGTAACAGAAGTTTAGTTTTAGAATTAATTCGTATCGTATCGTTTAAAGTCGATAATGTGCAGATTTACTGTACGTCGATTTCCGATATGCACGTAGACAATAAATCTGCATAATATATGACCATTTTAATATTTAAGTGCTTCATATTAAAATAGAAAATAGTCTACTTGAAAAAGCAAAAATTCCTTAGGAATGAAGGCACAACCTAAAAATATGAAATTACAATTTGTTTTGTTTTAGGAATGCTATAATTAATTAAAGCTTATGTTTTTGCTCTCCTTGGCCATGCCACCCAGCAAGAGGTCGTATGTGTTATTTTGAGAATTTAAGATATTACATTCAAAATTGAACTTGGATTAGGTTTATAATTTGTTGAAAAGGTTGCAAATTTTTTCACTGAAAGTGAACTCTGTGGGTGTGAAGCAAATTTGGTTTGAATTTTAATATGTAAATGACTACAAATTGCTAGATGATTTTGACCATGACTGAAAACTAACTACTCTTTATGTTACAGTAGCAGTCATGACATTTTAGGCAAGGATGTCGTGCGTGATATTCAAAAGAACCTAAACCAACTGCCTATTTTAATTTAAACAAACAGATTAATTTAAAACGCTATTTGATCGGCTTTAACTATACAATCAATAATGGACTTTTAACAAAAATCCTGCTACAAGGAGAGGGGTGAGAATGATTTATGCAACTAAATGTGTTGTTATTGTTGATGATAATGATGATAATAATAGTGATGGTAGTAGTATTGGTCGCCTTAATGAATGCATAATGCATGTAATAACATAAAATATATTAGAGAAAGTTACTACCTTTGCAAATCGATGTTCTACAATACTTGCTGTTATCCCGTATTGGTTCAGAAGAAATTAATACTAATACTCCTTAGCAGCATAAACACGTGAGAAGGGAAGGAAACCTCTTTAAAATAAAAATCCATGTTCAATCATACTCATGTCATGTCATAACAGAAAAATTATACATCCAAATCTCATTTGTTGCGTAATCTTAGAAGAAAACATGATAAGTGATCATCATTAAAGTAACCCTGGACTCTTGTAATTAACAGCTTTGCTTCTAAAGCAAAGTTCATTGAGTGCTTCTCTAGTATTAATTAGCTAAAAGGGTTGTATAATGAAATTTTAGCATTTTCAAAACATTTTTCTGCATCGTTGATTGAATTAATATTAATAAAGTGTTCTCAGCAGGAGGATGAAGCTGTATATTATGGTTTATGAGTTATGCAAAAAATATTGTGCGTGCGTGGGCACGCTTCTCACTCACTTTTAATGATAAAAAGTAATTGTGATTTGATGTAAAATCAAACTTTTTTCAGTTGTAAGCTCATAACCAATTAACCTCTGACAAAGGATGAATCACAAAATCGATTTCTTAGCTTTTAACTCTGAAAATATTTTATTATTACTGTAAAATCAGTTTTATCACAAATATTTAAAAATTCTTAATTAAAATGTGACACTTATCAATTACGAGTTAGCACTTTAGCACAAAAGGTTTGAACGATGGCAGCTACGCGCGCAGGTACGAGTTATTAAGAAAAGAAGCTACTTGTAAAAATAAAATAATTATAAAAGGTTAAATTCTTTTTAACTGAATGAAATGTTATTGTTCTTACGGAGTAGTTGAGTATTATTTTCTTACATACTACTTTAGGCAAAAAAGATTTCATGCCTTTTTGTTTTCTTTGGTAAAGTTATGGATATTTTTTACTATCCCCTTATCATTTATCTACTTCTAAATATTCCCAATTGTCAAAACATGATTATCAACGATATAGCATGCTCGATGCAGAATGAGAGTAAAATAAGAATCATTCGATTGTTAATGTTATGCCAGGATCCCACGCGTATCCTTAACTCTGCACAACTCTTTGCATAACGTCTTATCCATTTTTGTTGATAAGCAGGTACATTCTCGTTCCTTAGCTGACGCCATGACTCAATCAATTTCTGAGACGAATCAAAGCAATCATCCGCCATACGAAACAGGTACGAAATTACACTTATTCCCATTATGACTAAGGCAGGGAAACTCAAGTAGCCAGGCATTTGTATGATCCCTTTCAAGTCTATCATTCCATACAAACCTAAGGTCACCAACGCTCCCAACTGGGCCTCCAAACCTGGAAGTAAATTATATTGGAAAATTTCATGATAGAGCTTATGAAGGAGTTGGATTTCTCGGTAGATTTGACACCGTCTGCTTGTCTCGTCTTCAATATTTAGAACTGGAAGTGGTATGCTAGAAAAAAAATAGAAGAAAATTGTACTTGCTTTCACTTATCTTCATTAAACAATCAGTAAACAAAAAAGCGGATCGAAAATGTTTCTGTTATTCGCTTACTGTAGCTGTTTCACATAAATGTCAAACGAAGTTGGAGAAAATATGAGCAAAGTAAGATAGACATAGGCCGCATGTGTTGATAACGCAGTCAATAACATTTCCAGGAAAAAGAAAGGTACTTTCAGTATGTATTGGAAATAGGTTAAGTTATCGTTTGGACAGTCTAGAAAAAGGGAGCTTGGGAATTGAGGACTACAAGGAAGAAACCAGACTGGAAAGGGATGTCAAGATTGGAAAACTAAATGAGCAGATTACCCCAAACCAAAGAAACCAACGTCCCTTGTTCCTTTCTACGCGAAGCTCTTCAGATATTTGATCCTCTGAAAAATGAGAGTTGCAAATGGGGTAATGCGAGAATGATGCTTACTGAAATAAATGGCTTTAAAATTATCAATTTTTATCCTCTTACCTTTTACGTTCAGACTTTCAAACTCTATCAGACCGTTAATCAACAAAATAATTTCATTTCTTTTCATCATGGTGAGGAATTGGATCTGCGTAGAAGCCAGGTAAGCCACTAGCCATCCAAGATGAAGCAGTCTTGCATGAATATTTACTGAAGCCTTAGTCTGGAACAACCTTATCAATACGAACCTTGTGTAAAACCCGATGAGCATTACATAGGAGTACCAAATCACTAGTCGAACCTTCGACTTCACATGTTTGATCCGATTCCTTTTCCTATCCCATTCAAAAGGTATTGAATTTGTGTAGCAAGCTATGAGAATCTGGATTTTAAAAATACTTAAGCACTCCCCTCCGAACATGGTCTGTAACTCTCTCCTTTGGAGTTAGTTTACTTCGTGTTTCACTATTTTAATAACAACCACTATTATCACTTTTAGCCTCCCTATCACAATTACACTTAAATTCATAATTTTTTAAAAGGTGGCTCAATTCCCAAAGGATAAAGGATACGTGTTATTGGGAATCAGCAACACCAGGAGAAACGACAAGGGTGCTACTATATATGATGTTTGTTATTAAATTACTCAGGTCACGCTAGTTTTCTACCACTTTTCTTTTCCCAAATTGAGAAATCTGGATCACAGAATTTCGCTGCCTTATGATATTATGATTACTGTAAAATAATGAGGGGCATTCACTATACAATTTTTTAAAACAATTTTTTCAACCTTCATGTATTGTAAAGAACTGTAGAAAAAATTATTTATTAGCAAGCACTCAGGCAGTTGTAGTAGGTTTTCGGGGAAAGCAAGCAGTGCAAAACAGTTCTAACTGTTCTTGAACCACACAGTCACGTCAAGTTCTGACTTTCCTTTCTAATTTTCTGTCTCGTTGTTGTAAAAATCTTTTTTTCCATGGAACGGAGTGAGTGGAGTTTGGGTCGATAAATTAAAGCTGGTGAAAACGTTTATGAGAGTAGACTTTCCTTTCTAATTTTCTGTCTCGTTGTTGTAAAAATCTTTTTTTCCATGGAACGGAGTGAGTGGAGTTTGGGTCGATAAATTAAAGCTGGTGAAAACGTTTAGGAGAGTATAATAGAGAAAGTAAATACATAAAATTATGTGTGTGTCTTTGCAAAAGTCAAACTGTGACCGAAATATAGAAAATCAATTATTAACCCTTTAATATTCTTCTGATTTTCTCTTGCTCTTCGCTTTATGAATTATAATTCTATTGGATTGGGGGAAAGGAATGTGGAATATAACATGACGACGATGATGCGAATAATAGTGATGATGATGATTGGTCATGAATATTTTACGAATGTTGAATTGAATTGTGAAATGAAAGTAGCGTTTTATGGTTTTGTCTTCCTCTGTCAATGTACACTGCTGAAACTGGACGAAAAATAAAAGCAGAGAAAAGGCTGACAAGACATGTTATTTCCTTCAATGTAAACACCGCCTTAGGAAATGGATTAAAGGAAATATAAGAATTTGATTTAATATGACCGGATTGTATTGGCGAAGGTTATTTTTCTTCTTTTAGAGAAGAAAAACATAGGTTGGCCATTTTACCAAACAATAGCAAAACATTTAGTTTAATTGAATTCGAAAATAACAAAATCAAGACTAATTTCAAACGGAGAAAGGAAAAGAGAAAGGTAGCCAAATCAGTGGCCATAATATATATTGTCAATCATTGTCATATCTGTAAGTATTGAAAAATATTTACTGAAAGTTGAAGCATCACCACAAAATAAAAGTCAGAGCCGTCGTGGCCAACTTTAATATGCAGTTTGCAAACATTCATAATTTATTTTGTTGATCAGGAAGCTAATTCAGTCTAAAATATTTAATTTGAAGTAAAGAGGGAAATAGTAAAAATAGAAATCAATGTCAATCTAAATGCAACTATAAAAGGATAACAATAACTGTTTTGTTATCTGTATTAGATTTGCTAGGTAGGTATTATACCTCATAAACACCGGAAAATAGTATTTGACAGGTGCTTGCAAAGAATTTTGACAAAAAATGCTATATAATATCAAGTAGGTATGTCATGTTTGCTTTGTTTTAGTTTTCATCCAATTTCGAATAGACCATTTTGAATAGGCGTAGGAATGTAACAATATATGCATCTATTCAATAATGCAGTAATAATTAAAACGCGTGTTTCCAATATATTGCTTGGAGGAAGAGAGCTGATTGATGTTTTTTATTTTCTTTGATGACGACGTTTTCATTGAATTACAAAACATCACTGAATTCTACAAAACACCCATTTTTTAGAAGTAAACTTTAATAATTTTTGTTTAATGAAAATGATTTCAATAGCTGTTGAAAAAATACGGAGAATAACAAAACGATAAAGAAATCACAGGTTTTAGATGCATTGGTATTTGATTAAACTATCGAATTTCCAAGATATTTTTGTCTACAACGAAACGAATTGAATAACTGGTTCAGTCGATATAAATGATTTAGGGTGCCTGTCATCATCATGTTTTTACAGCAATTAATGGTATACACGAGAGGTGTAGTTTTAAAAATATAAATTAGTATCTATAATTTATATACACGTGAAGGTACAAGATTCTACAAAACTACAAACCATTTTTACATACAAAAAATATCCGTTCTGTACAACCGTCTATTAGCCCTAGCATTTCTTTAAATCATTTTTAGTTTAGTTTTTAACATTTGATACATCAAAATTAGTTACAAACTTGTACTGAGAGCTGAGAACTAAGCAATACTGTACATTGTTTATGTGTTTTATATTTTTTTCTTAAATGTTAATAATATATAACTTTATAAGGATGCGTGATATTTATTCTAATTTCATAAACGCAGTTGAATTAAGGTCAGTATAGTAGAGATAAGTGTATCTTCCAGTTAAAAAACTTGGATACAACTAATCTAAAGGTTAAGCCACCAGCAACTTTTTTACTTGTTTTTGTGAAGCAAATCAGCCGAATTGGTTTGAGATAACAAAAAGAATCATATAAAGATACAAAGTAAATTAATTCTACTACTCTCACTTTAAATAATTCTTGTTTTATAGATTCCATATTAGGTATACAAACTCTAGCTGCGTACGACAATTTCTAGAAGAATTCAATAGTGCTTGGTTAGCTACAGAGACAAAAAATTTGTGGTGCAAAGCGCAACCGTTAACAGTAAAAATGTTTTATGATATATGCATTACTTTTAGCATACAATAAAAAATGAAAGACATTTTTATTCCAAATTGGCTTTACAATTTGTAAACCAAATGTACACAGATCTGTTGTCAATTGAGAAATACGAAAATATTTACCTAGTTATCTATTTAACAAGTGCAGAGGTACTAAATTCCACTGCTGTGTTATGAATCATTAATTTACTTATTACTGTAATATTTTAACTAATACAAGTATTCCAATATCTTATTATATTTTCCTTTTGTTCGAAATTAATTAAACTATAAATGGCTAAGTTTAATAGCTTTTTAGCTTATATTTGGTTTATAAGGGCTTCAATTAATATTTTGTATATACCTATACCAAATGAATAGCTACGCTACGATGCGTTGTAAAGTGAAGAAGAATACTGTTGAACAAAAGCGTGTAAAATATTTGAAAGACCTGTTGGTTTCAGTTCATGAATCCTAATTTGTTTTGAGCTCACAGATTATTGGTGAAAATCAAAGGTAAAATAAGTTTTGTAAATATTACATAATGGAATACGAATTAAAAATGAATAAAGCTCATTTCATTTCGGTTGGCGATATTGGTAACAAAACGCAATTACAAAATCTGACATTTAAATTTTGAAATACAAGTTGTTGTAATTAGACTTAAGGGCCGAATAAAGTTTAAATTTCACTTTGAAAGGAACGCAATAGTAGCCATCAGACCAACACAAAGTCCAGACCACATCATGGCTCGTTTAATTTGTTTATCTTCAGCATCAGGAAGAGGAAACTGTTTGACTAGACCTTCCTGCAAGATTAAAAATAAGTAAACAAATAAAGTTACCTATATATTAATTAATTCAAGGAGGATACTAATATATAATCAAGTCAAAAACTAGAACAACAATCAAGAAGGCTGAACAAAAAATTTTATTTCAGTATTACCCATCCTCCCTCGTCTTCAACAAAATCCAACAAATGTTTTGAGATATAATTTGATAAATAGAGGATAACATTATCTAGTTTATCTTCTTCATTAGTTTCTTTATATTTTTGGGCTATTTTAACAGCAAAGGCAAATAGGCTAACAACGCGTCCCCACGTTATCCTCAATTCCGACGTAGAACTTGTAGCCTAAACACATAAAATTTTGTATAATTAAAATATTTTGTCAGTACATGTTTTTGATTTTTCATAAAATGCTTAATAAATGTATAAATGTATGTATTACCTCAAATAGTTCATTAGCAATACATGAGAACGCTCTGTACTCTGTAACATCAAATCTTCTCAGCATTCCATTGAACAAAATTGAATGCTTATCTAAAATTTCGCAAATACAGCAACAAAGGGCTTCAAAAACATCGTCGCGTTCCTCCGCAGGAAACGGGGGTTTCCAATGCTAATTCTTGGATTACCATACATGACAACTCTCTCCCTGTAAAATAAATATATTTCATTAAAAAATTGCTTGAAGGTATAATTAGCTCATTCTCATCAAAACATTTTAATGGTTTGCATTCAATAAATGGGTCTACCTACCTCGAACAGAAATAGCGGGCTCCTCCGTTTGTGTGGAAACACATCGAAGATTTCTTTCCGTTTCTTCATCAGAACTCTCTGGTTCATGTTTTCTTTTTCTAGGAAGCACCAACGTAATTAAATTAGAAAAGATCCCAGCTAAAAAAGAAACAACGATTATTATTATTTATTGCGTTTATAAATTCAGCCACAATTAGTTTGATAGAAATTAAAATCTGAAACTTTTAATTTACCATCTTTATTTTGATTACAGCTACTTCCATTATTATTACTTATTAAGGCAAATGCATTCCCACGAGCCGTTGCTGGATATCTTCCAATTCCTGGAATTCTGGCATCTACCGTGTCATATTCTGAATCATCGGTTTGAGTAGAACCGGAAACAGCTAATCCCCTTCCTACAGGCTCACCATCCCCACTCCCGTTCCTTATCCTTCCAAGTCCACTATCTACCTCATCGTAGTGCTCCTCCCCTCCATTCACAACCACAGCGTCCCCATCGAAATTTAAGCCGTTACTTTCTTGACGTTCTGCCTCCATCAGATTTTCGCTCACTTCAGCAATTTCTTGCTCTTCAACTTCTTGAATAAAACTGAACCCACTTTCTGAGAGCGTAGGTGAAACTGACCAAATCGGCATGCCTTCTGCTCTATCAATACTTTACTAACACTGACGATAGACGGACTCCTTCAAGATTTCCAATGTGTATAGTCAACTACACTACTAGCCTTAAACTTTTAAGTTTCAATATTTATTATAAAAATAAATAATTCTTTCACTTTTTAAAGTTCTATAATAAGGCCAAGACCAAAAGAGCATGGACGCACCCACTGGAACGGTAATTATCAAAATGGGAAATGAAAATTCAGACATCACCTCCCCCCGGAAGACACAACTTTAAAAAATCTCTAACCTCCTTCCACGCACAATATAAATCACTAACAGTTTAACCTAACGGAGTGTGTTTAAAATTGATTCTTTTAAAAATGATAGCCCTTTGTAACGAGATCATTCCATGTGACGATGATGATGGTTGCTGTTGTTCCTGATTTCCAATGAAACTTTTTCTTGAATGTTATCTGGGGACGACCCAAATAAGGCGTCGGTCGGGACGGAAACTGACTTGTTTAAAATTCAGTTGTTTCTTGTATTAATGCTTCTCCAGCGCACGTACGACTGTTTTATCTGTAATTACAAAAGCAATTAAATTAACGAATGAAATGCCAATATAAATAGACAGATTAAGCTAATGCGCATTTAGTCACCTTCAAATTTAATTAGAGGAGTCAATAAATAGCCGAAATCTTTAAAATCAAAGGGTTAAAAAGAAAGCTGATGGCAAATTTTAAAAAGGAATGGCCAAATCAATATGAAAAATGGAACAGATGTTAAACTTAACAATTCCAACACATCCAAAAGGAACGGTTGCTTCAAAAAAGTGCTTTTACATTTCGCACTTTGCAAATCTCACTCAAAATATAAACAAATTAAAAATTTTATGGAACTTATTAGTTAGTTTTGGAAGTTTCGAGTGAATTCCCCTCGTTCATTGGACTTGTATAGTGACAGTGACCTAATATTACGCAAGGAAATGGGTTATTTATAGAAGATTGAATGAAACTTGTTTGGTTTGATGACTAACGCTCAAAGCAAATAGAACAAAGATCAATAACTGATTAATTTAAAAAAAACTGAATCATACGTACCTCAAATTCTTCTTCAAAAACATTCAACTAAAACATTTAACCTTATGTAATAATCTTATTATGCATATTTCAATTAAAAAATGCTTAGGCTGAGCTGTCTGAAGAGTGGACTCGCCTGGACTGGAAATTTAAGCGAGAGGATGGAATGTTACGCAAAGAGAGAAAGAAAAAGATGAAAAGAAATCTCGAAAGTATTTACTTCCCCCTAGGCAAGGCATTTCCTTTTTTCTTTCATCCTTCTCATTCTCCAAAAAAAGTTTAACTTGGCTCAAAGGAAGAAGGGGAGAATTTTGTGTATAGATGGTTTATAAAATACGCAGCAGCAGAATATAACGCAGTTTACACGCACTTGAGATGAGAAAAATCCCCTACAAACTGCCAAACCTGAAACAGCCCACCCAGCAACAAATAACTTTCCTATGCATGTATACGTTCACTTTATGTCAGAAGAGCTATGATAAACACTATAAACCTTGTATGTTCACTATTTCACTCGTATAAACTCATAAACTAACCAGTGATGCGATATTTTTTGTAAAGGATTAAATGAAAACTGTAAACCACGCATAAAATCATGTGAAATAGATTAAACAAGCTCGTGATAGTAGACAAAGTCCATCATAGAGGGTTAACTTTTTCTGCAAAATGATAAAAAAATGCTTTCAAAGGGTTCTAATGTTGGGATAAACAATAGAAATTAAAACGTTTTTAGAGATGATTTCACTTCATGAAAAAGCTTTTTTTGCGTGAATTCATAACGTTTTTGCAATAGCGTTTTAACTTGTAATGGGGCATAATGAACTTCGACATGTCGTGAAAATGTCGATTATTAAACAACAAACCGTAGTATTTCAATATGTTGATGATGTAATATTAACTTCGAATTTATGTCAAGTGTGCATTATATTCATTCATTAAAAACCCTATCGGGTTTATATTTGATGAAACATGACCTGAGATAAACAGTCTCAATTGTAATTTAAACTATTTTTATGACACATTAAATGATTCATTAATTTTAATGCAGTCACTCTTCTCCATTCATTCTTGTTTTAAAAAGGAAGAGACGGAGATATGAATTCGAAGCTAGTAAAAACCTTTAAAGTGCAAGTGTACCAAAAGTCCATAAAAATCATTCACTAAAAATATCATCCATCCACCCCCAATTTTTCAAGTATCCCAACCTTCACAAAGGAACATAGGATTTAATATGATGGCATCTCAATTCCCTGTTTCCACCCCCTATCAAGCAACCCCTGCCCTGTTACATTTTTAGTGAAACCTTCATGAAATACCCAGTCTCACGTTGCCCCTCCCCCTGACATCCTCTATTCTTTGTGTTATTCTCCATCATTTTAAGCTGATCATTCATTTTAATCCTGAATCAGGCAACATAAAGGCTTAAAAGTTACCATCTAAACATGCTGTAACTTGTAACATGGTTAAATATTATAGGAAAGTAGGAATATTGCCAGGCCAGAATACACCTTTTCATTGCTTGAATCTTGTAATGCTAAAGTAAAAAGTAACATTGCAATTGCAAGCGCTTTGTTTTCCTCTGTTGAGTTCCTTCCTTTTTCTATGAAAAGCGGGATCATGGATGCGGCTACTCTCTCAATATGAATTCTCCTTTTTCTTGACAAATGCATGTGTTGAGAAATTTTCCATCTTTTTCTTTCTTGTTTAGTTTCCACTTTTTTAAAAACATTGCAAATTTTAGGTAAATAAGAAAGAAAAGGGAAATTTGCATCAGACAGGATGATGGAGAAGTAATTAAAAGTTTAACTATTTTCACGTAGTACCTGACTTCCGCTAAGCTTTACTTTTAATTAGGTTTTTGGTTAGCTTGCAAATGTAAAGAGTGACAGTGAATATGCGGGTGACAAGAACTAGTTTAGATTTGTATAACTAGTGAAACTGACTTAATAAAAGTGCCAAAATTTTTTCTGGAAGAGGACTTGATTGAAAAATCTTGCAAAAGTTGGTTTGTTGGTGAAACATTGCGTAGTGATATTTCCCTAGTTGTCAGAAGGTATGTAAAGTTAATTTATTAACTGATTAAGTTAATTTAAAGTGATTTGTTTAATTCGGATCATTATCATTTAGGGAAGAGAGAAGGCAAAAGGTGTTAAAATGACAGCAACAGGAAGTGAGGCTGACGCTGTTCATTCACCCCTGGCTGGAACACCTAATCCTAACAATAACAATGAAGCGGACAAACCTGTTCCAATGGAAGTTGACCCGACTGATGCTGAGGAACCAATTTCTGAGAATAATGAGAAGTCAGCGAATTTAACATCTCCTGCTGTGGAAGTTGCCAGCCCAAATCTTGGGTCAGTAAATACTCCGAAATCAGCGCTCTTGAAAACTCCTGCGGATGTCTTCAAAACTCCTGACCAGCCGAGTACTCCCACTAGCAGTTCCANTCCGAAATCAGCGCTTTTGAAAACACCTGCGGATGTCTTCAAAACTCCTGACCAGCCGAGTACTCCCACTAGCAGTTCCAAGAAGAGGAAGAGGTTGACTCCGGAAGAGAAAAATCTTCGTGAAAGGGTAACGATTTTGATGAACAAAACAATCGAATAAAAATATTTTAAACAAATTAAAAAATATTTGTTTACTAAAAATGTTTTTTAACCTTTCAGGAGCGACAAGAAAAGCGTCAGAAATTAGAAGAAGAGAAGCAAAAAAGAGAGGAAGAGAAACAAAAAAAGGAACAGGAGAAGCTCGAAAAGGCAAAACAGAGGGAGGAGGAAAGGCTTAAACGAGAGGAGGAAAAACGCCGTGTGGAAGAGGAGAATTAACCTTTCAGGAGCGACAAGAAAAGCGTCAGAAATTAGAAGAAGAGAAGCAAAAACGAGAGGAAGAGAAACAAAAGAAGGAACAGGAGAAGCTCGAAAAGGCAAAACAGAGGGAAGAGGAAAGGCTTAAACGAGAGGAGGAAAAGCGCCGTGTGGAAGAGGAGAAAAAACGTGAAAAGGAGAAGAAAGAAGAAGAGAGGTTGAAAAAGGAAGAAGAAAAACGAAAATTGGAAGAGGAAAGGAAACGAGAGAAAGAAAAGAAGGAGGAGGAAAAACGAAGACTCGAAGAAGAAAAACAAAAGGATAAACTGAAGAAAGAAGAGGAGCGTAAGAAAAAGGAAGAAGAAAAACGGAAACAAGTCGAAGAAAAAGAGAAAGAGCGTCAGAAAGAAGAAGAAAAGAAGGCCAAACAAGCTCAGATATTCACGAGCTTTTTTCAAAAGTCCGCTACTCCAAAAACAGTTAAAACTGTGGGGGAGGGTATTGTTTATCCAAAAAATACTGGTAGTACTGTACCAGTCATAACGCTAAATGATGAGAAGGAAAAGACCGAAAATTCAACGACTGCTGTCGACAACGGAGAAACTGCTGAAAATGGTGCTTCACCTCAAGAAGGCCCTAAACCACTCCAAGTTTTCAACCCACTACCTTTCCAAATTAAAACGGATATGGCAGTTGCTCCAGTGTGTAGACGAGAGAAACTCTCGTCTGAAGAAATATCTGCTCTTGATGTGGTAGTTACTCGAACTACTGATAAAGGTGACGAAGCCCCTGCGGCAGAGTTACTTAATGTTTTTAAAAATGGGAAAGGAAGGACATATGGCCGGACCAAAATAATGAAGGCAGAAGATGATGATATACAGGTTTTGGAAGATGACTTGCAGAAACCCGAAAGCTTACCTGGATATATCAAATACAGAATGAAACTTCTTCAATTTGAAGAAAACCGGAGACCATCTTACTGGGGAACATGGAAGAGAAAAGGAAAGAAGGTTTCTGCTCGAAAGCCATTTGCACAAGAAGAGGTTTGTAAGATTTAAATGTATATCTTTATATATTAGTATTTACGAATTAAAAAAACGTCCTTTTGAAATTATTTAGGAAATTGACTACGAATTTGATTCTGATGACGAATGGGAGGATGAACCTGAGGATGCAGAAGAAATTGGGGACTCTGACAAGGAAGACCCTGAGGATAAAGAAGAACCGGAAGATGAAGATGACGAAGAAGGCTGGATGGTGCCCCATGGCTATCTGTCAGATACTGAACGTGAAGGAACTGGTGGTGACATTGAATCAATGAAGACTAAGGAAAAAGAGTTTTACAAATCATTGAAGGAAAAGACTATGGTAAATTATTTTATTTTTATAAGATTTTTGAGATATTATATGTAGCGACTAAAATGTATTTGGTAATTTATTTTCTTGTTCTATTTAAGATCGGCTTGCCTTATATTGAATCTTACGAGGACTTGAATGTCTACGCCATGTTGGTTTGTCCTGTTTTCAAGTCAGCAGATCCCATCAAACCAGTAAGGAAAAGAGCGAAACCCGCTGACAAGAAAACGGACAAAACAGATGATACTGAATCGAACTCTAATTCTGGTCTCGAACCCGCTGATCTTAAAAATGGAGAAACGGAAACCTCGTCTCCTTCAGACGTTGCTCATAAAAGAAAGCCTAGCAAGCGTGCTCGCAAAGTTCCAGATAACAAAAATCCTTATGCCAAACCTCCATCGGGATTCCTTGCGTTGGAGCTTCCAAGTGACGATGACGATGATATGGACTGGGGTGAAGATGAAGAGAGCAGTGGTTCCTCGAGTTCTTCTTGTTCAGAAGATGACTTAAATGATGAGGAACTGGAAAATGACCATAAGTTGGGTCAACCTCTCGTCCCAGAGTCAGACAGTGATTTGGATGATTTGTTTATTCCTGTTAGTAAGAAGAAAAAATCCTCATCTCCATCAAACAGTAGCCTTCCACCCAATTCAAATTAATGGGCGACGGCGGAACAATTTATCTCATCGTTCAGTTGCTAAAGGTTTAATTACATTTCAATGACTTTCATTATAGTAATAATAATGATTGAATGTTTTATTTTCTTGTAAATCATTACTAATTTTACTTTTGTTATATAACTTATTTGAATTTGAATGTGTAAAGCGTAGAAAAGTGGAAGTTGTTAATATATCGACGCATTTTGTAGTCTTAAGTTATGTAAATGTTTTATTCTTAATTCAACTTGTTTGTTGCGACGTTCATTCTCTGTGTATACAATAGCCGAATAAAAAAGTGTTCGCCTCTATTAATTTAGACTACAAGTGGACCACATGATATGGTTTACTTTTAACACGGACGGTTGGTTGATCACCAAATTATTTCTCCTGTCCTTATGTTTAGCATTCAAATTAAAAATCTTGTAAAATTTTAAAAGTTATTGAATAAAAATACGGATCGTAGTCAATCAGAAGCGACAATTGTGTAATAATACTTATGTTAACAATTAAACTTGCGTTTGGTTTGACCTTAAAATGAATTTAAGTTGAATTGTTCGGTTAAAAAGAATAGCATAAGAATGAAATATTTCTTTCAAAATAGAACTAACTTAAAGGAATGCAATTAACCCTTTCAGAAACTTTATGTAATGATTAATAATGAGCTTGGTTTCGTAATTTTATGCATAACCATTATATAGCATCGAATACACTTATTACGAGTAAATTGTAATCATAAAAGTTTATAAATACGTGTTTTAAAAGTATTCTTGATATGATAAAGGTAGTCCATCCTGTTATTTGCGTGCATGCATGCATAATGAGAAATTTTCACCTAGCGCTACAATATTCCCTTGATTATAATTATCGATCGGTTTTCATTTTGTGAGCCAAGAAAAGACAAAGCAGTAAAAATGCCAAAGTCTTCCTCTGGAGAGTAAAAGAACCATAAACAGCCGCTGAATTAGTTTTTACTTTTTTGTACTAATTGAAAATGAAGCTAGCAATGACTATATAACACGGCAGTTTTTCTAACACTTAAGATAACATGACAAGACGACAGGCCCATTATCGACTAATGTTGGCTATCTGTTTAGCAATCCCAAACTATCCAACAGCACAAGTGTGGGTGTTTTATAAGGGAGATTATTATCTACTTGCGAAATTGGTTTGAGAATATAGCTCACATGTTGCATGATATTCAGAACTAAACTAACCAGAGTCCTCAATCTTTCCCGAAGTTGCCCTGTGAAGCCTCGCTTCGTTTTATATTAACTGACATGTCTCAATAAAAATTAGAGCCAAACAAATGGAAATAAATTCGAGTGGACATTTCCAGCCATTTGAAGTAACAATAATGAGCTGCGCGATATTCTTGAAGAGATAAAACGATTACTTGGTTTTGTGTAAGAATAGCATAGTACAATTGAATTAGTCGCTCAATTTTAACTTGGTCTGATATATTAGTAATAAAACAATAGTTAAAAATGGACCTCAAATTGCTTATGAAGATTATCGTTGTTTTTGTTTCCATTATTCTGATAGTGGTATTGGTAAGCAATTAAAAATATCAGCTTTATAAAAAACTTCTAAATTAGTTTCGATAATTATTTACATATCTCAATCTCATGTATAATATTCTGCTTAGATGGTCTTGTGCCTCCAGATTTTTGTCGGACACAAAAAGGAAGAACCTGTGGCAAAGGGAAATTTCAGCACTCCTCCTCCAGATAAACTTAAGTCAAGTTAGTCTAGCAAGTATAGGAATGAAACGGTGTAATGTCGATTCATTGTTTCAAAATTAGTGCTTATAGAATGTTTTATTTTTAAAACTATGTCATTTTCTGGACACTACAATTGGTCATTCATTTCATTTAACTTTGAAATTGGTACTATTTTACAACTGGCACTATTACATTAAATTGGAGTTTATAATTTTGATTCGTAAATGCAATTTTAAAAATCGTCTCATATTATTATTAGTAATATCAATATCAATTGTGAAAAAAATGTTTTTAAATTAAATTAAAACAAATCAAAAAATAAACCAAAATCATCATGTAAATAAAGATCTATCAACAAAATGCGAGTATGTATTCTAAATTATTGAGCTTTTGTCTTCTTATCGGGGCTTCCTCCACCAAGAACTTTCTTCCTTTGACCAAACATGTGCAGGTATAACTGTGGGAATACTAAATAAGAAAAAAATAAACATTAAATCTTTAGCAATTTTGTTTGAAATGAAATTGCCGAAAGGAGCAATCATTGATAAAAATAAATAACTTACTTGGGACATAAGTCAATGCTATTCCAATCAACACATAATGATAATCAAAGGCAAAATTGAACTGGTTAGGCATGGAATAGGTCCAAATCCGTTTATCCTTGACGTACGCCAAAGCATTATAAACACAGAGTAGTTCTCCACTAACTCCGATCGGATAGAGTGCGATGAACAAAGTGTATCTGCAAGTGCGTTAATTCAGGTAAAACTCAAATTATAATTCTAATAAAGCGCATTATATAAAAACATCAAAAATATATTTACCTGAACCAAACGATGAGATGAGCCATTCCGATGATGTTCAAAAAGTAGTAGCCATATCGGATGACTTCTGTTATGCACCATGCAAATAGCAAAAGAGGGACGCCCAGTGAAACGGTAGATGGTGGACTAATTTCCAACACACCCCAGACGACAAACAATCGTGAGAACACTTGGAATGTGGTCAAAATCACGTTAGATTTAACAATTCCTGTAGCTGCATGTAGGATCTATTGAATAAGATAGTCGATTGTTCTGATTAAATAATACATAATAAAAATAAACATTATTTCAATTACAAGCATGTATTTTTATTACCTCCATTACAGCTGCAGTTTGAGCAATTTGCAATGGAATCCGAACAATTGGAAATATTTTCTTGTAATCTTCCCGATTTAAAATTGCAAGATATCCCACATACGCCCAGCCAATGGTCAAACCCAGATTATAAAAAAGAAGGTATGCTTTTGAAACCGCCCCCATTTTAAGTAGCTTTCTTTCTTCAAAGTAATTAATAATTAGCCTTCAGTTCAAAGAAAAATGCTCCACTTTGACTTTTCTCGGGCAACCGAAACAACACCGGACTATCCGGATCAAAATTTGTTGTAGACTCCTCACAGGATTTGTTATCTTCTGTTCCTTCTTCAAAGTAATATTCGTCGTTTGTCTCTATATCCTCGTATGAGTTGAAATCTTCATCACCTACAGACTCTTCGTTGTAGATTTCTGGCTCTTCTTCCGCTTGGACTTGCGCAAGAACCTTCTGATTATCTTGCTCAAGTTGCTGGTGTTTTGCAAGATTTAATTTCTGAACAACGTTCCTACACTCGGCTCCAGTTCCTTCAAAGTAAACCTAAAACAAAACAAGAATAAGAAGCTTTACAAATAAATTACACATCATTCTAAAAATACAGAAGGTTTGCAAGAAGGATATTGTTAACGGGGTTTACCTGTTGTAGGCTTTGTTTAGTGTTACAACATACACAAGTCCACTTCTTTACCTTCTTCACAATTTGGACCTGAAATAATAAAAATCGAAACAAATTGGTCAATAGGTATTGGTTAGGTTAGCTAAGCGATCGTACTGCTCTATGCACTGCTACTCCAAAACTACAGGGTTAAAGTAGTTTCAGTTTAATTGGCATTTTAAGAAAACAATTTTTAATCCTCACAATAGAATTCAACGACTACGACCATACAAAACTTGAATCCTGCAAACTTTCCAGATCATTACGGCTTCACAGTAATTACTAAAAATTACCTAATCATTCAAGGTCAGACGATAATTTTCTATATAAACTACGCAAGTATTAAAGTTTCTGACTATTTTATTCCTAACACTTCCTGTCAAGATCTTATATAGTTTCTTTACTACACGTCACCACAGTTCTCACGGTAAACTTTTTAGATGTAATGGATGATATTGATGGCACTATGGCCGGGCAACTTTTTCTTGTCCAGTTCAGAAAGAGCAAAGATCATCATATAAAACCAGTATAGGCAATTTCGCATGAAAAATGCAACAATAATAACAGCTTAAGTCAGAGGTTTAACCAACAGGTTTATATATACGCATTTTATGCAGAGACTAAACACTAAAGAGTGAAAAAGCACCTGTTTCAAGTATAAAAACCTGAAATCTGTTGATGAGATACTACTTTAGAGATTAGAGGCTACTCGGCCGGGTACATTCTGATTTTACCTGCTCCTTGCGCAAGGGCTAGATTTTAATATGATTTATAATATTAAATATTGATGACCATGCGAGTTCATTTCCGTTTTAAGTGATATTTTGAAGGGGCACAGAAAGAGTCCATTTCTATCTTTAGCAATTAACTAATCAACATTATAATACCATGCCACACCGACACCATCATCGCAACTAAAGCTACCCCAAAATGTCACAATTCCTAAACATCATACTATGTCACGGCAGCCCTTAAGCGATGAATTACACGCACTAACTTCTTTCCCTATGATTAATGCTTTTAAATCTCAATTTGATAATCAATTTTGATGGTTATCGATCTAGACATTTTATATTATGTGTAGTTTAATTTAATTTTTTACCTGATATCTTTTGCACTCTACACACAAAACCACGTGTAGCGTTTGTGGCATATCAAAAACCAAAGTTTAACTTAACTAATTAACTATCATTCCAATTAACTTTAACAGGTCATCTCATAATCTTTAGGAGATATTACTGCAAATGTCCTTGCTACTTCTTTGCCACAGGCCACTTTAAAAATAAATTAGCACCAATTAATTATTTACAAAATTAAAATTAATTGCGAAAATCAATAATGGATTGCCAGAGAACAGGTGATTAGATGACAATAAAAGTCACTTCTCCAAAACAATGATTTGACATGTGACTTTTTGTCTGTCGGCCGAGAAGATGCATAAACAAAACAGAGTCAGTCCCCAACATACATTTACTTTTGTGTCGCATAACCCCAAAGTTCTTTAGTGTAGTATCGCGCAGCATAAATCCATGAAAAATTGAAGTGCATTGAATAGAGGAAAGCTTTCTATAAAGCACGTGTGTGTGTGTGAATTCTCGCTAAAAAACCCAAACAGATGATAACAGGAAGTTAATATTTTAAGTATTTAAACTATTAAAAGTTAATTATTGGAGTGATTAAAATGAAAGTGAAAGTGTTGAACAGAAACCCGGATAGATACTTCCGGGAAACAAAAAATGATATCCACAAAGTTCCAAGGAATTACGACCCCGCACTTCACCCCTTTGAAATGCAAAGAGAATATGTTCGAGCGTTAAATGCGGTTAAGTTAGAGCGTGTTTTTGCCAAGCCATTTATCGGCTGTTTTGACGGACATGGAGACGTAATCAGTTGCCTTTCCAAACATCCGGATCAGTTATCATGGCTCTATTCTGGAGCAGCTGATGGGGTAGTTATGTTTTGACGGACATGGAGACGTAATCAGTTGCCTTTCCAAACATCCGGAACAGTTATCATGGCTCTATTCTGGAGCAGCTGATGGGGTAGTTAAGCAATGGAATATTCCACTGAGAAAGTGTGTTCGAACACTGCAAGCCCATGAGGGGTTTGTCAGGGGGATGACATTTAATGAGGATTCTGAAAAAATGATAACTATTGGGGATGATAAGAATATCCGGTTTTGGCCTGCAAGAGCACCGGATTCGTCGCTTGAAGAGGATGCCGAAACCCTGCCAAATCATAGTATCATTACTAAAGTAAGTTAAATTGTTAAATGTCAAAGGTTTTGATATTTTGTCATATTCTTATAACATTTTTCTTGTTTTATAGTATCAGCTAACTAGTATCACTCATCACGCAAAGAAAAATCAATTTGCTACCTGTGGTGACGCCTGTCTGCTTTGGGAAGGGGAAAGGAATGAACCTATTAATAAATTTGAGTGGGGAGTTGACACTATGAATTGTGTAAGATTTAATCCTTCACAGACAAATGTTTTAGGTAAGTTTCCAACAAATCCAACATTTTCTTTAGTATATGTGAAGTTGTGAAGAAGCACATTGATTAATCAGGAATTTCATTATGATAACTATTCAGGTGGATGTGCAAGCGACCGAAGTATTATTTTGTATGACATTCGGGGTGGAAGCCCAATTAGAAAAGTCGTTCTTAGCCTTCGATCAAATAATATTTGTTGGAATCCAATGGAGCCATTTGTTTTTGTTGCTGCAAATGAAGATTACAAGTAAATTTTTAAAAAGAAACCACCAAAATTAAATACTATATAATTGTATTGCTGATATTTATGTAACTCACTTTCGTATTTTCAGTTCATATCTGTTTGATATGCGGCGCCTGAAGAAACCACTAAATGTTTTCAGAGATCATGTAAGCGCCGTGATAGATGTAGACATTGCTGATATTTATGTAACTCACTTTCGTATTTTCAGTTCATATCTGTTTGATATGCGGCGCCTGAAGAAACCACTAAATGTTTTCAGAGATCATGTAAGTGCCGTGATAGATGTAGACTTTAGCCCAACTGGAAAAGAAATCGTAACTGGAAGTTATGACAAGACTGTTCGAATATTTGAAGTGGACAAGGTTTGTTAAAGTCAAATATAAATAATAGAAAAGCATCGGCAAATAGCAATGTTGATGTAATTATATATTTATAACTTATTCAACACAGGGTCATTCACGTGAAGTCTATCACACGAAAAGAATGCAACGACTAACGTCTGTTGTGTGGACTTTAGACAATAAGTACATTATTTCGGGAAGTGATGAAATGAATATTCGACTTTGGAAGGCGAGGGCATGGGAAAAAACTTGGAACGGTAAATCAAATAAAAGTCTACATTTGAAATAATTTCCTTCTTGTATTCTAAACTAAATTGGTGAAATAAAATGTTTAATTGCATTACAGGTTAAAACGAGAGAAAGAAATGCTCTACAATACAACGAAAGTTTAAAAGAAAAATATGCCAATTTCCCACAAGTTCGAAGAATCGCTCGACATCGGCAGGTTCCTCGTCACATCTACCAAGCAAAGAAGGAGCTTCAAACAATCCGAGACTCGAAAAAGCGAAAGTATGTTATGAAATAATTAGTAATGTACTGCGTACCGTGTACGATATGGTTTTGATTATATTAACTGATTTCTTTTTTATTACTTTCTTAGGGAAGCCAATCGCCGGGATCATACCAGACCTGGAACTGTTCCGTTCGTACCAGAAAGGGAAAAGAACATTGTTACGGAACAAGAATAGTAGAATTCTGGAAAAGCTTCATCAAGATATTTGTCATGTTCTTATTCTTGTTATTTTGTATTTAATGACGCTTTCTTTTAATACCTCTAAGATTACTTTAGGTTAGTACTAGTATGTCGATGTTTTCTAATTCAAAGTTTTAGAAATCAAATACCTTATACGTTTTGTAATGATTTTAACATTCGAAAATTAAAATTGAAATCGCAATACGAGTTTTTGACTCAATGTTGTCTATAAAACTTTATGCATACATGCGCCAGTAGTCAGTGGTAAAATCATATTTATATAAAAGTTTAATTAGCGAATGAAATCAAGTCATGAATTAAATATTATATCGTATCCTTGAACTTTTGGCTTGCCATTATTTGAGGGATAAGTGCGTACGTACAGAATAGGACCACTCTACTACAATACAAACTACTTTCATCTTCATTAAAAAATAATACCTCCAAACTGCAATAACTGAATGGCATAACATGTGAGCACGTGAAATATGGAACGTTTTGCAAGGAAAATAATATTGGAATTTGTTGCAAATTCATTGTAAAAGCAAGCAAAAGCACATCCCGTTATAAAGCGTTGAGCTACGTGCTTTTGTTCATGTGATCTGATGAAAAATTCCTGCTGATTCTGGTGCTACAACTCGCACTCACATAAAAAGTTTTCCACTTGAATGACAACCTAAAGAAAACTTTCATTTAGGAAAAGTCATGTTAGGGTTGGCATGTTTACTTTCACTTCATCCATAAAGATCATTAGCTAATTGTGTACTACGGTTAATTGGGTTGTAAATAATTGGCATTTCAATACAACCCAACCCACGTTATTGCAGCAGCCTGGTACAATCAAATTCACAGTTAGTAAAAATTGTTTTTATAATGAGCCACGCATTTAAATCCAATATTAGTTTCTATACTTTCTCTTATGATTAAAGAAATGGTTTGGAACTGGAACACTATTGCCGGGCAAAATGGAATGAAATCGTCGTCATTAAGACCGCACACCTTCCATAGATTTCTTAGCTTATCCAGTTCAGTATCTTCTAAATCTCCAAATAAAGGAGGAACAGAAGTCGGTCAAGCAAATCAGGCTCCGAAGCCACCGACAGGAAGTACACTTCCTCGTAAGTTTAACTGCTACTTTGAAATCATAAAAAATACTCAATTTTCTAAGCCGGCGAATGAATTATTGAAGAACAACATGTACACATTTATAGGTATTGAAATCATAAAAAATACTCAATTTTCTAAGCCGGCGAATGAATTATTGAAGAACAACATATACACATTTGTAGGTGGTCCACTTGGTGTTCCAACATTTTTGGATAAACTATTTTTGGTTTGGTCTGGACAATACAAGTCGACAGCGGAAATTCCAAAAATTATCGAGTAAGAATAGCTTTAAAAGTTGTTCAATTAATAAGTGAATAATCTAAAATTGTTTTTATCAATTTCTAGTGGAGAGAAAATTCATCGAGCTCGAAGCTGGAGTAGAATTCGTATAAATATCGCTTTCTTATTTCTGGCCGCTGCGTCAGGAGGAGTCATGGTTTATCTTGGGAAAAGGGATGCCGCTAGAGGTCAAAGTGTAATGTTGGATAATTTCGATTGGCATAAGAAAATGAATGAAAGTTCCAAAAAGGACTAAAGGTATTTAATTTTGTGTTGGTTTCCCAATCGCTTTCTCCACACAAAAATAAGTAGGTGAAATAGTGATAAAAGTAAAAATGGATTTGAATTGTCTCTATCTATCGTCATTCGCCATAATTTAGCAATATAATAGATTTATGATTATGATGAGGAATTATAAGTGCTTAAATAAAATTCGCAGATAGTCAACTGGATTTCAACTGAAGAAAATTAGCAGATGCCTTGCCTTATAAACATTTTTTATTCATTTCATAATAAATATGAAGATGTGCTCGAATAACAGTCTCATATATGAATTCATTTTATATGCCAAAAATCGGGCTCTTCTCAAGTCAGTATATTGGACTATGTATTGACTACTTAATTTCTTATGAAGTAATATTAATCTTTGACTTTCTATTCTTTATAAATATACCAGTACAAATTGTTCCAAATATTTCAATAAGACTTTGTTATGAAATTGCAAAAACATTGCACTACAAAAATTATACATTTCCTAAAGAAATATTTACTGCTATTGGGTTGGTCTTGAAAAAGTAATTGCATCTTTTTCTTCCTGAGTGGGCTTATAAAAGGAGCGACACCTCTCTTGATAGACTTTCATTGTCTGTTGCCGAATAACTTCCTCCACATTTACCTGAGTTTGAATTTCACGTAACTAGAAAAAATAGAAAAAATAAAATAAAACCCCGTTGCAAGTTAAAATTTTAGTTTGTATGTACAATTCGTAATTCCGACAATAATGCGTTCGCAAACCTTAATTTGCTCTCTCTTGATATTTTTTAAAAGTTGAATGTCATTTGGATTTGAAGCTTTCTGTGCCCGAAGGCTCTCCAATTTATTTGCACTTGAAGATAAACATTGTTGCAAAGATTTTTCCCGT